>CAVNYN010203779.1:0-41085 GCA_963692815.1 Nyctanthes arbor-tristis | reverse complement strand
CCCTTGTAGCCTGTATTGATGCACGCCACATGAATTTAAAATACACGTGACGTGCATCAATTCATGCCACATGGGGTAGGAGGTGCTGTAACAGCACCTCAGGGAAGTGTTTGAACATTACCGTTAAAATAAAATAATAATTACAAAAAGAGTATACAAGAAAAATTGTTTTGAGTGTTACTCTTCTTTTCCCTTTTTTTCCTCCCTAAAAGGTCTAAGTGTTAGTCTTCTAACAAATATTAATTCAACTTTTCTAATATTATTATGAAAATAAAAATGAGATTATCTTGGTGGGATGGAGGAATACATTACTATGAGTAAAAAGTATGTCAATGAAATATTAAGGCTAACTAGCACTAATCCATATCCTATGAATTAGCAACCTACGTAACAGAATGTAGCACCAGATTTTATAACTTATAATGTAACTAAAGCCCAATAAAAGAAGAAGAACTAAGAAAACAATTTAGGCTATCACGACCCTGGTGAGATTTTTTTTCACCTCCAAAGTTTAACATGTGCATATTTTTTCTAATTGGTTGATGTGGAGACTTGAACCCTTGCTCTTATACATGTTGAAACAACTTGATCCACAAACTTAAGTAATTAGATCGATCTATTTATTTCTAGTATTTAGACCACCTTCAAATGGCAATCACGACATGAAGAAATTATGAGATAGTTGGGAGAACGCATTGAATTTTTGCACGACAAATGAATACTAAGTCAAAAGTTTTCTATCTTAATCATCCAATACCTTCCCCACTTTTACACGTACTAGTCACAAACGTGCATTGCACGTTGTATGATATGAAAAATATGTGTGATTTTTATTGAAAAATATTATTACAAAAGTTTTTCTCTATATTCAATTTTTCTATAAAAATTGCGCCATTATTTTGTGTCTTCTGATTTGGCCACCACTTTTATTGTTTGTATTAAAACTCTATGCAAGTTCAAGATATAATTCTTCATGTGAGAACAGATACTCGGGAGGATATATTCTAACATAAGGTTCAATTTGTCCATGTCCTTTTTTGGTAGTCATTGCAAAGCAAAGAGACCTACTGGAGGTTACTTTCTTATAAATTTAAATGGGCAGCCTTCATTGTTTGTTGGAGTTTCATAAACTCGTCTAGGTAATAGTTGTTTGAATGATCAATCGCTTTATCAAAACCCATGAAGTTATTTTAATAGAGACGTGTAATGGCGGTTACAATTGTTACTTTTGAAACTTACATTTTACCACACTAATAGAGATTAAAAATATTAATTGTCTTGGTCGAAACCTTGAATGCAATCAACCAAACTAATAGAAATTAACAAATGTATAAAGCAATTAACATGAGGTACTAAATAATGTGTAGTTAATATTTGCGTAAAATATGGTGTGTAAAAACTGAGTGCAATAAAGAAAAAAAAATCAAAGCAGGAATTAACAGAAAAATGAAGGGACAAAATTGGAAACCGAATGTTTTATAGACATCCCACCTTTTATACATTAGTGGTTGTTACTTGAAACATAGAGTTCTTCCTTTATGATCATAATAAATTTTGCAGTCAACACGGGACAGTGTCATTTCTTGACATTGTTCTTAACAATGTGTATTATTATTAATATAACCAATTACTATAATTCTCTTTTTTTATTTTTTCTAAGAATCCGTAACTATTAGTTCGACTTCAGCGCAGTTTGATAGATGTTTCTTGGACATGGCATTACATTTTTTATCCCATTGAAGTTCTCAAGGTTCAATAAGGCCTGGCCAGTATGCAAGCTGTAAGTTTCATTCAGATTTAAGGGTATATGATTAAGGGAACATGTTCACTTCTTATCTGGCTTTTGGTATTCATCTATAGCTCCTTTAAACGAGTCTTGTCTCCGAATCAAATTAGTATGAATTGCTGTTGTTGTATAAGCAAGAACTTATAGACTGGCAGAAAGAATCCCGACAGGCTCAAAAGGTATAACGACACTTAGTTTTTTGAGATGAATAACTGCAGAACGATGTTAATTCAGTGATAGCCTTATTTAGTTAAGTAACATCAAGAAATCTGATGAGAAGTTATAAGAGCTTCACATCTCGTCTTAGCAAGCTTCATCCTTTTAGAACCTTGCTAGTTATCTTACAGTACTTAAAGGAGGGCTTAAAAGCAGTGGATGTTTCAAAATGGAACCGATGACAGTGTGAAGAACCAGCAAAAAGGAAAGGATTCACTAAGAGTATGTTCCCAAAAGAGATAGTTAGTTACGACACATCTATTCACAAGACCCCGACATTTTAAGAAAGCTTTTCTACCGTGCATGTTCCCAATCTTTTGAGCTCCTGCTAATTGCACCCTGCAACCCCACAAGAAACAGAAAAGAAAATGTAAAAGAATCAATGAGTTTGTCCGTATTGAGATTAAAACAAATAATGCTGTCAAATGGATAATGGTTTCAAATTCTAATTCATGTTTTGAGCCAGAACCGAATACTTGGTGTGCCGAAGAGTCTAGGAAAGAAACATGAAAATATCTTGAAACGAGCAATACGGATCAGTGAAATATGCATCTTAAATTTGAACATTGAACATGTAAAATATGGGGTGACTAAGAAAAGATGACATCAAGTATGAATTTTAACTAATAATAATATGTTTCTGAGAAGGAGATATCCACATGATTTTTATCTATGATTTTGCGCTTGAGCGTCTTACTTTGCTTGAGATGTAACGAACGACTTCGTCGAGTGTGGCCTTCCTGTTTTCCTTGAAGTTCCAAAGCTCAGGAACCACATAACGACCACTTGGATTGTAGTCATTGAGTTCCTTTAAGGCAGTAGTGACAGCACCGTAAACTTCATCACCCCATTCATTCTTGAGCTTAAGTAGCAACTCATCGTCCTCATTCAGCACTTCCTGTCAAATTCAGTATCGTTTGAAATGGCGCTCAGGCAACCAATCACGCAGTAATGCAAACAATTGGGTCAAATTTTGGATCTTATAACAAACCTCACCTTATGTCAGCCACCAATTGGAATGACTTTAAATGGGTAAAACAACGGATCTTGCAGTATCACCTGCCACAGGGAGCAAAGTTCTACAGTCTTGATCTCAGCTTCTTCAGGAGAAAATCTCTCCTTGCATACATTCTGAAAGGCCTTTATATCAAGTTCGTTCGCCCATCCTCCTTATCCCAATGTTGCCATGGCTTCTACTCAACATTCCCCTGAAGCCCTGAACATAAATTATGCAAATTGCAATAGTCGTTGCATAATGACAAGTAAAATTCCATCTAGCTGGTGCACAATGACATTTTTCTCAATAAAAAAGATTTAGATGATGAGATTGTTTTCTTTCCCAATGAAAGATACTAGAATCTTTTTGTTTCTTTCACCTTCTATTTATTTTAATTTCAACGTATCTCATCGTTACAGAGGATAAAATGAGATCTTGATTCCCCGCATCACAAGAAAGTATCCCCAAAGCACCAGGAAAAAAAAAAAACCCTGCACTTCAATGTGCAGCATAAATGGTCTTGAAAAGTATGAACAGTTAGGATATCATACCTCTTTTTAATACCTTATAGTTAGTTAAATAAATCATTAAGACTCAGTATGCTTGACTCACACTAACTAGGCTTATTTTTCTTTTCTACAAATGCAAGGCCAAGAATGAGACGTAGCTTGGTGATGTTGAAAATTTTCCTAAGAGCTTCTTGCAGCTCATCAATATGCAGCTGCTTTAGCAAGAACAGTTCTATCTAGTTAGTGATTCCAGGACATTCATACGGTTAACTCTCATTTTGCTATTCTAACTTTTTAATCAGTTGCTTCACTTAAAATTTTATATAGTAATCTTACCCGTGCTGATAAGTCATAATCTCATAAATTTGATACACCATGAAACTAATGCAATGAACTGAAAGATTAGGTAACACATGAAATTTATCATACCACTATTAATTCTTTACGAGCTTTCTCCAGCTCATCGTCGCTCGAGCGCAGTTTGAAAAGGAGTCGGATGGTCAGATCATCAAGAAAATCCGTCTCCTTAAATTTCTCTTGCAACAGCACATTCATCTCCTTCATAATTTTCTGCAGGGCTTTGTCATCTTCATCACCCACATGCTTCATAACTTCTAGTATTCGTTTCAGGTCTTCAATTCCCATTTCCAACTTTTGCTTCTCAGCCAGAATACTTTCCAGCTCAAAAATCCTTCTCAGAGCCTCTTCCTTCTCCTTCTGCATATTTGATGTCAAAGTAAATCAAAACAAATGGTATTGTAACCACTAGGTGATAAATAAAAGTGAATGGAAAATAAAATTTTAATTTGTTATTAATTCCATAGAGCTTTTTGGAGCTCATCAATATGCAGATGCTTTAGCAAGAACAGTTCTATCTAATGATTCCAGGCCATTTGTCTACTTAACTCTCATTTTGATCCTCCAGTATCACCTTTATGCAGTTCTAACTTTACAATGAGCTGCTTCACTTATATTTTAATAGCGTAAATTTACCCTTGCTGATGAGTTATACCGCAATTAATTCTTCACAAGCCTTCTGCAGCTCTTCATTGCTCAAGCGCTCTTTGTCTTTGGAAAGGAGTTTGTTCAAATCTTCAAGATCATCCATTTCCTCATCCAGAATCCTTCGAACACACTCCCTTGCAATACACTGTATCCTTGTTTCTGACACGACTCATGCATCTTAGTGAACATATCTCATTAATTAATCAACATATAGTAATAATCCAGTGGATTGATTAGGAATAACATGTAAATGGGCATAAGCTAATGAATTCCAAAAAACATCCAACTAGTGATCTGAGTTTTATATTTATGGTTGATGAATTAATGTAAAACCTTCAAAATACGAACATGCACAAAGAAGAGCATATGAAAATAAATAAATTCATACAAAAACGTAGAAGCTAAAGCACAAGCAAGTTAACTGTCTTGAATAGAACGAACCAAAAGAACCGCGCGAAGCGAAAAGAGAGAATGACGGAGTTTCTTGAGTGTAACCGTCGCAACTGGAACCACCGAACTGAGGATTTGGGAAATCTGACAAAATTTGTATTTAATTCACTATCTCAGAATGAATCTGTAGAATTACTCAATTTATACAAAGGAGAGGAATTTTCTAGACTTGGCAAATTTTACATAATTGAAAATAAAGGAGAAGTTGTGAAAATATCTGTAACGAATTCCGGTGAAGTTCAGCACCTCAAGGACAGCCACTTTGTCCACCGTATTCTGCAGGAGGAGAGTGGAGGCAGTATCAAGGGCAGCTCTCAATAAGGTGTTCCCGGGTGATACGATTTTTTTTGGTTCCTTTAGAAACAAGAACGCATTGCTTTTTCTGCGTAAGTTTTGCACTTTCTATCTTGAAGGGCCAGAGTCATTATACCTTAACACGCCGTCAGCGGAAAATACCGCCAGAGACGACAATCTTTTTACTCAAAATTTCTAAAATTGATCTAATACGAGATATTTGGTGGCATAATGTCGTCAGAAGTTGATGTGACGACGTAATATTATCAAATATCTGACATTACATCATTACTGCAAAATTGATGATGTGACGACATAATATCATTAAACATATGACATTACATCATTACTGTAAAATTAATGTGGTGACTCGTGAGTGTCACTCACTGTGGTGCGTGTTTTATATTAGGGGCTATTGGGTCCGTCAAATAGAAAGCAATATATGAGTCGATTTTGTAACGCATTAGCATAGTAAAAGTAAATAAACTTAAACATCATCAATCTTGAGATTTCAAATGCCAAAATTTCTAGCATTGGCTTTCTAATTTCTGAAGCAATTCTTTTTTTTTTTCTCTACTCTTTAATCTTTATACGGTTGAGCTTGTTCTTTGGAACTTTACATATATCTATAACTTAATCATTTTAATTCCAATCACATATTTTTCGAAAAAATAAAAAAAAGAACGAATTTTCACGCTTCTCAATAATCTCTTTTCACATCCACATGACACATTCTCATATAAATCTAAGTTTTTACAAATAAAACTTTAGTCCTTCTCGCCAAACGTCTAATGGGAGATCATTCTCACATAAAAGCTTCCAAGAACAAGCTCTATATATTAATAAAACTTTTGATCACATTTTCACATGACATGTGCTAATTAGTTAAAAATTAAAGATGAAAAATGCAATCAGAAGATTATGGTTATAGATATTGTGATTTTAAAACACTAAGGACTAGTAATGCAATTAATTTGTGGTGTATTTAGCAAAAGTTATTTTGTCAATATAATTACTTTTACTTCATTTACTGACATTTTCTATGGTAGAAAATTAATGGAACATTAACTATATAAATCATTTTTGAATTGACAAAATTATCCTTTAACAGCCACATAAAACTATAAATGAGTAAAGATAAATGAAAACTAATTTGAAGAGCTTGTTATTATAGTGGTAAAAACACCCCCCCCCCCACCAAATATTTTATCCGTATTTGAGTGAGTTGAGTCACCACCCAACCCTTCGATCCCAAATTATACTAAAAAATGATAAATGACAAATTGAATGGTTTCTATTAGAACCATTTGCCTTAATAGCTTTTACGGTTAAAGATCTCTATTGCCAGAAGTAAAAACGTTGAGGACCAAGGCAAAAAAGTGTAAAAATTACATACCTCAATTGCCATTTACCGTTTACCATCACTCAGAGAAGTGCTACACATACTAGTTGTACAACATCTTTTACAACTTTTACACATGGTAAAAAATAAGTAATGCTATTTATCTAGACTTGAGACCGATCTTCAGTATAACTAGCAACATTACATTGGAGATGAGTAGAGATGCATAAATATATGTAAACATTTATTCAGCTATCAATAAAGAAATGACAACTAAACTGAAGACCTATTTCCAGTCTAAATAAATAGCATTATTCATATAGAATCTATAAATTCCTACACAAATATCAAAATGCAAAATTTTATAAGACAATGCCATGTGTACAAATTAAAAACATGTTATACAAATAATAGAAAGCAGGAAGATTTTTTTTAATCATTTATTATTTATATAAGATGTGCAATGTACGTGTCATTTGTCATCCATCCATTCTCGCCCACATGCCTGCTAAAATATTTTTTCTTAAAAAAAAATGAAAAATAAAATTCCCTTCAAGGCTCTGATGATTTTACGCCCACCTCAATGGAGGGGTTAGAAATTACTTTCATAATGGTATGAGTGGCATCACAGAAATTATAAAAAAATCGTTGTATAGAATAAGATACTCGGTGTTTAGAATAGGAAAATTAAAGATAACAAACTTTTGTCTTGTCATATTTTAATAATCTTACCATACACGCTAGAACATGTATATCTAATAAAATGCTGCTGATGCTACAAAAACTATTGCATAATGCCAAAACAAAATAAATGAAAATCTTCCGAGGCCAATAGAGCAATATTCTTTATCATAAGATAGCAGCAAAAGGTTGAAAAGGGCGAAAGAGACAAGTTCACAAAATCCTCCATTTGCGCTCAACTGCTGTTGTGATTATCGATATGCAGTACGCAGCACTCATTGGAAATTCAGAAACTGCAGCAGCCAGCCAAACAGATGGTTGTTAGATAGCCATGAAAAACTTTACTCAAACAAATTACTAATGCCACAAGTCGAAACATGTAATGTAATCTCAAGAGTTTGGTAATGTTACATGTCCTGCAAATGTAGAAGTATGAACAGGCTAAGTCTGTGCTAGTATTCTATTTCTCTTAACGAAAAATTATTCAAATTAACTAGAATCGAATTTCATAAAACAATATGTAATACACAAATCTATACCACTGATCATTTGAACTAATTCTATTTGTATTTAAATGCAAAGCCAGTGCTAATTAGTAATTACATTATATTCCTTAAGAAGCCAGAGCTAACATGAATTAGAGTTATGGGATGCCAAGCGGACTTCATGTTAGTTAACAGATTATATCAAGGCCAAACCAGAACTCCTGTGCTAAATATTTATCAATGGGTGTAGTCTGAAGAATGAGAGTGAAGTCATATGAGCCGCTACTTCCCACAACCTTGAACAGGTGACCAAGTCACTAATTCAATTGTAACAACCATATTTCGGAAGCAACTTATAACTTGATCCATATGCTCTACAAAATCCCCGAAAAATGGACAATCTCAATACAGATGCATTAAGCAAGGCTTAGCATTTCAACATTTATTACTAGTACAGAACCATAGATGACAAAAATAAATAATTGAAAATTTGCTTACTTGATAAATAGTCTTCCACATAGTCTTTATCAATTTTCCCATGGGCCATTGCTCCAACCTATATATACACATATATATAATGTAACGTGTAAGATACAAGTTACCAAAAAAATAAAATAAAATAAAATAAGAAATAATATATAAACAATAAAAAAGTAGATACATTTATGCTATTATATGCAATAATTGAGCATACCACAAAAACAAGGTCCATGTCATTGTCCAAGGCACCAACATAGTCATACATATCAACCAACTTTTCTGAACTGTGTGAGAAGCCTAACAGAAAAAGACGCGATCAATTAACGACAATGAAAAGGACGAAAAGGAAAAATGAAGAAATGCAGAACAGTTTCACCTATTTTACGAGAGTTGACGGGCAAATACTTAGTTACTGGATTTTTGATGACACGCAAAAGTTTCTCGCCTTTCCCAGCTGCAGTGATGTGTAGCTTTTGCAGTAGTTGCACTGAAAAGTATAGTTAAAAACAATTAAATTCTGAAAAGTATAGTTAAAAACAATTAAGTTCTCAAAGACATTCTCCCATAATTTTTTATAGTTGAAGTCTTGGAGAACTAAGAGATGAACTCACCCATGAGACCAGAGAAGCGCTTATATGTTCTTGGCATACGCGCATGAGGTTTGATTTGAAAAAGAATCCCTTGCTGTGTTCTCACATACAATGCTTTCAATCTCCCAGATTTGTTTACGCGACTATCTAAAATTGTTAGAATTGCCTGAAAAATAATAGACATGAGAAGCCTTGACCAGAAACAAGACTTCATTAAAAGAAAGCAATAAACATTTCCTAAGCAATACTATAGAAGGTACTTTAAGGGCAAAGTGAAATTTGGCTCTACGACTAAACACAATCAAATAAAATCACTCTTTCAAATAACACAAAATAGTGTTTTTCTTCCCTTATATCCCATAATACATCCATCAATATACCAAGTCAGTTGTACCTTTAAAATGATGGAAAAGCCTCCCTAACATGCCAAGCCAAAATATCTTTGGCATCAGTTTCTTTTCTTTCTTTTTTTTATTTAATTTGTTATCTTTTTAGTAAATATGAAGCAGAGATTTTTCCTTCAATTTTCAGCCATCCAAAACAACCTCAGTCACAATTTTTAACAGTTAAGTTGGATATATTAAAAGATGTTGGCTGATGGAAATGAGTAACATCAATAGTGCTAGAAAATCTTGAAGTAACTAAGCTGATAACATAAAGAACCAAACTCCCTGGGCACAATTTAATCACAGCTCTTTAAGACCGATAACTGGGAAATTAAGCCAAGTCGACCGCAGGTTAAAGTTAGTTATGCATCCTAGAGATCTTCATATTTCAAGTTTTTGTAACCGCACAACAATGCATAGACAGCTACAGCCATTTTAAGACAGGTAAAAGATTGCGGAAAGTTAGACGCTTTTGAGTCAAGAAAAGCTGTACCAACAGTTCCAAAAAATAGAGCAAGTTATGGTTCATAGCATAAATAGACCTGGAAAGCAATGTCTGGACGATAATCTGCTGGGTTCCGCTTATTCTTCAATAAATAATTTGCATGTTCATCAGAACTCAAAAGCTGATAGCTCTGCGTAACAAAAAGAAATGTTGTGAATTTGCTATATTGCACTTAATTAACCGTCAGGAACTTTTCATCCCACAACCTCCTCATTCCACCCCCAAACACAAAAACACAAAATAGACCTTTCCAACTTTCCCAATTTCCAGAGAGGCCTTCTCGAGAATGAAAATAACCCCAGGCTTTTTTCCCGTGTCCACTGGAACAATGGGGATTCCAGGCATTTCATCAATAACCGGCTCTGTTTTCTCCTTGTCTAACTCTGAGCTCTCTGTCTTCACTTTCTTTGGTGAATTTTGAATATCATTTTCACTTAACTGATCAGAATCGTCTTCTCTGTCATACTTCTCTTTCTTCTTTCTCTTTTGCCCTTTCACTTTATACGGTCGCACCATTTTCTATCTCTCTTTCAGCTGGAACGGCAACAATCATTTCAGATTATATAAAATGAACAAAAATACATAATCAATAATCTCAAGAAAAGTTCACTGGTTATGAGCTGATTTAAATATTATTATATGCAGATATGCATCGATAATCATCTGAGAAAAGATGTTGAACTAAAGGCTAACACTGTAGAATGGACAACATCTAGAGTCAGCCGGACTTATTATCAATTGGTGAAATTTTAAAGAAGCTCTTAAGACAACACTGTAATTCAGGGTTTTGCAAGGAACACTCTGCAAGGCTCAAATATGAAATCCTAGACACAATCATTTCATCTGCTTAGGCATGGTCCAACTCAAAAGAATTAGAGAAAACCAATTCTTATTTTCAATTGTCTGAGCTGACTGTACTTTGACATGAGGCAAAATGGCCATTTCAAGTTCTGTTTGATTAATGTTCAAGACTACCATAAATCTGATTTTAACTTGTTAAAAACAGAAGTTACTAAATAATGGAATAAAGAATTACAGATATATTCCACACATGTAAAGAACCGACAACTCAGTTGCAGCCAAACTTTTTTAAAATAAAGAATGAATAACAAGTAAACAAGAATGGTAATAGACAAAAGAGCTCAACCATCTAGCTTAATCATATGCTGGTTCTTGAATGCCCAGACATCCCATAAATACCCATAGAACAAACCACTTCCAGTACTGACTATTGAGTTCTCTGAGGATCAAGTCTTTTGCTTTTTTCTTTTTCCACAACCAGAGGAATAACAGTTAGAATTATACACACTAATGCTCAGATTTTCTATTCAAGAAAATTTAAATAAACAAAATATACATCATCCAAGGGGCGTAGCCAGGATTTTGAGCCATTACGGCCAGATTTTTTTCTCCTTCTCTCTCTCTCTCTCTCTCTCTCTCTCTCTCTCTCTTTCGTTTCTTTCTTTTTACGGGCGGATGCCCATCCGAAATTTTAAGAGAAAATATAAAATATTTCAATCATAAAATCAAATACAAAAGTCGTAACTAACAACTGTTCTTTTGAGGGTTTCAAGCATAACTAACCATCATATCACTACTTAAAATTTATAATATCAAGCCAAAGAACCAATTTCCAAATAAATTCATTCACATTAAACCAATTAACCATTTACGAGTATACCAAATCTGATTTCAACTTCAAGTAAAAACCGATTTACATAACAAACAAAATCAGTAGTTAGGCTTTACATAAACAAATTAGTGGATAGGGCTTTACATAAACTTATTAGGGTTTTACTCAATTGAATTGAAGCACAAACGAAAAGTTAGGGCTTTACAATTTAGCATGTCAAACATACAATGCAAATGCTTTTGCAAGCACAAGCTTTACAAAAACATAAAAATCGAATCATTAGTATTTCGTCATTACCGTAGAGTCGAGATGCCGAGGGACGAAAGACGCAGAGCAGCTCTGTGAGTGAGAGAGAGAGAGAGAGGTCGCCGCCGCCGTCTTCGGTCGGTCTTTCGTGAGCAAGGAACCTGGCAGTCTAGTAATCGTCGTTGTTCGACTCTTTTAGCTTTTCGAGCACACACGGACTTGGCAGTACTGACTTATCGATCCTGGTCTCTTTTCGCGAAAGGGGAATTAGGAAAGGGTTTTGGGCCGTGTTATTTCTTTATATTCGGGCCTAGATAATTGGTGGGTCTTTTTAACAAAAAGATTCTGACCTTTTTAACAAAAAGATTGTGGGTCAGATTTTAGGCTGAATTTCAGGACCGTCCAGGCCCATTGTAACCTTGGTGGAAACTAGCGAACAAAACAGATTCGGTTTGTTGGTTTTGTCAGTTTAATCGACCTTTTAGTTGGTTTTGGCTAAAAGCCGACTAGTTCGCATCAACCGGTTGGCTTTTCTCCTTCTTCTACTTTAAAAACCATCGGTTTAGTTTACACGTTTATTTATTTATTTATTTATTTTACCCCCTTCTGAGTGTATTAGGGTTGAACAATGTCATATAGCATTAGCCTATGTGGTACTCAAACAAATGAAATTAAATGATAAGTAAAATTATAAGCATGAATAATAACTCACTTGATTTAACTTATAATATGATATTAATCACCGTTGATAGCATTACTCTTTTGGTTTTGTGTGTTACACTAGAAAACCAACCTAAACAACTAATTGCTGTTATGTTTAAAATCAAACTAAAATGGGATGATTTCGTACTTTCTATATATAACTCACTGGTTTTCATTTATTTGCCACTATGATATACTTTTTGAATTGTAAGATAATTGTAGGAGAGGGAAATCAAACCCTGAATAGAGTGTGGGAAGCTAAAATAGATGTCATTGGACCACATGAGTCTTGGCACCACTATGAGATATTAGTTTAAGGTAACCCAATTCTTTTCGTTAAAATAAAGCTAAAAGTGGCTGATTTTATCCTTTCCGAGTAGAATTGACCGGTTTTGATTTATTTACCCATATGAAGTATAGTTTCAGGTAGTCAATCTATCTATAGTTTTAACGGTTGTTTGCTAATCACTTGATAAGGTAGCAAGGAAACTAGCTGAGTTTGGATTATCAGAATGGAGCTATAAGGTACTTTCTATGGACTAAATTATTTGATTGTGTAACTGATAATAAGATTCTTATTTATCATTTTAAAGACATATATATCTCAAGTCAACTTTTTATCTATATATACTAGTTAAAAACACGTGCTTTGCACATGATTTTTTAAATTGTAAAAATTCAAGTGACAATGTTATATAGAATACAAAATATGGTAACATTTCAAGTTTATATTCTTGAGAGTTAACATTTCTTATCTCAACGTACAGAAATTTGTGAGCTATAGAAATTTTTTACTGTCTTATAGAAATTAATTCATTACAAGTACAATTTGCTTGTTTTATTATCCATTGATTTATAACCAAAAAAGAAAGGGCATTTTCGTGCAACTCTAGAACTAGAAGCCTACATATATAGAATGAGGAAATGCTAACTTTGAATTGAATCGCCAAAGCAAATACATACCTGAGGAAACAATAACTATAGAAGAAGATCAACTAATTATCCAAACCTTGATAGCAATTTCATATCTCTAATTCTTGCAACTTCTGCTATTCTAGCCCAGTCTGCGTACGCACTTAGATTATGGACATTATTTAATTGATTACAAAAATTCATGTAAATTAATGACTCTTCATCAATTCTTGTAAATAGTCGATGACTCCTCATCTTATAACCAAAAGATTCATCACAAAAAGTGAAACAAAAGTTTTCAAATCAAAGGTAATATATACAGATAATTACATCCTAAAAAAGGAGGAAACAAATTGTTTCTATCTTTAGATACACAAGTAGTCAATTAACAGATTCTTAGGAGTATCTTACAAAATCAATTCAATAATTTACAGCTCATGCCGACACTCTCCCTCAAGTTGGAGCATTGATATCTATCATGCCCAACTTGTCAATTATATCATGAAACACCTGTCCAGATACTGATTTTGTGAGCATTTCAGCCAACTGATTTTCGGATTGAACAAGATGGAAACTGTATAATCTTCTCGTTAAGCTGATCTTGATGAAATGGCGATCTACTTCAACATGTTTTGTGCGATCGTGTTGTATAGGATGCTGTGCAATTTCTATAGATGCTTTATTATCACAGTTAAGATTCAAAGGTTTTGCATAATCAATCCCCACATCTTTTAGTATGTTCCTTATCCATAACATCTCGCACACACCTTGGGCCATTCCTCGAAATTCAGCTTCAGCGCTTGATCTTGCCACAACCTTCTGCTTCTTGCTTCTCCAAGTGACGAGATTGCCTTCAACAAATGTAAAATAACCTGAAGTTGATCTTCTACTTGTCCGGTCACCTGCCCAATCGGAGTCCGTGTACCCTTCAATGTTTGAGACATCATTTTTTGAGAACAATAAACCTTTCCCTGCAGCACCATTCAAATATCTCAAAATTCGATAAACTACTTCCATATGTTCTTCACTTGGAGAATGCATGAATTGGCTTACAACACTTATTACAGCATACGCTATGTCTGGCCTTGGGTGGGATCAGTAGATTAACCTCCCAACTAGCCGTTGGTAAAGACCCTTATTAGTTGGAGTTTGATCCGGTAGAATCCCAAGCTTGTCATTCATCACTATAGGCGTTTCTGCTGGTTTACAATTAAGCATTCCAGTTTCAGTGAGAAGATCTAACACGTTTTTTCGTTGCAAAAGAAAAGTTCCATGTTTCGATCTTGCCACTTCAATCCCCAAGAAATATTTCAGCTGTCCAAGATCCTTCATTTCAAACTCATGCAGCCAAATGTTCTTGTAGTGCTTCCATGTCGAACGGATCATCACCTGTTAATATCATATCATCAACATACAATATCAACACACACTATCAACACCATCACTTTTCCTTCTTTGTGTTCTATAAATGAAGTATAGTCTGAATTACTCTGTTTATAACTAGTTGCCTTCATTATCAACGAAAACCTCCCAAACCACGCTCTTGGTGATTGTTTCAGTCCATATAGGGACTTCTTCAGCTTACATACTTCATTCCTACGTATGAAACTACTTTTGCCACCATGAGGTAGCTAAATGTAAACTTCTTCTTCCAAATCTCCATTGAGAAAAGCATTTTTAACATCGAATTGTTTCGAAGGCCAATCTCTATTTGCTGCTATAAAATAATAATGTGAATGGTATTTATCTTGGCTACTGGCGCAAAAATTTCTTAGTAATCTATTCCATACCTTTGTGTATATCCTTTTGCCACTAGTCTTGCTTTATATCAATGCTTCCATCCTCTTTGAGTTTCACCGTGAATACCCATCTACATCCAATTGTCTTCTTTTCTTTAGATAGTGAAACAAGTTCCCAAGTGCCATTTTTTTGTAGAGCTTTCATCTCTTCATTCGTCGCCTTAGTCCATTTAGGATTTTCCAAAGCATCATGTGCACTACTAGGAATAGATATAGTGGACAGATCGGAAGAGCGTCGTGTAGGTGATTGAGACAACCTATGAGATGATATATAGTTACTAATTGGGTATTTTATTTTGGCTTTGGGATGAGGTTCATATTTTTTCTTTGGAATTCCTCAGTTTGACCTTTGTGGATATCTAGAATCTCACTTTTCTGCACAACCATGTAGCTCATTAGACTTATTAGACATTGGATTTGAAATTACTTGAAGAGGGACACTTTCGGTTAATTCTTCTGATAATGGTGTAGACATGGGTAACTCCGGTGGCCTTGATGGTGCTTCAGAAGTGTCCAAAAGGTTGGGGAGGCCACACTCAGTCTCAGTTTCAGCCATCCTATCACACTCTTGTTGAACTTGATTTCCATCACCATTTTGAAGCTTTTAGGCTATAAGTTCACCTACTCCCCCATTTTGTTGTTGAACATTCTCTTCACTTGAACTCTCCCCCTGGAGGGAATGGTCAGAGACTCCCCCTGAATAATAAGGCTCTAATTCATGAAAAGAGGCATCTAAAGTCACATGTATTTTGTGGGTTTGTGGATCATAGCACCTATAACCTTTTTGAAATTCAGAATAGCCAATGAAAAACACAACGTTTGGCACAAGGATCAAGTTTAGTTCGCTAATTCTTTGGAATGTGAGCATAAACTGTGCAACCAAATACTCGGGGTTCAAGATTAGGAAGATGAAGGGATGAAAGTAAGGATTGTATTTTTTGTTGGGGAGTTTGAAAATCTATCACTCGTGAAGGGGTCCGATTAATGAGATAAGTTGCAGATTTTACAGCTTCTCCCCAATAGAAACGAGGCATGTTCATGCCAAAAAGTGAAGCACGAACTACCTCTAAAAGCTGTCTATTTTTCCTCTCAGCAAGTCCATTTTGTTGTGGGGTATAAGTGCATGAGGTCTAATGATGAATGCCATGAGTGTTTAGAAAATTTCCAAGAGAGGTATCCATATACTCAGTACCATTATCAGATTAAAGTACACTAATTTGCTTTTGATAGAGTACTTACCATTGTGTGAAATTTCTGAAAAGCTAGACACACATCATTTTTTTTTTATAAGTAAAGACATCCAAGTCATCCTAGTACATTCATCAATAAATGTTACAAAATAACGAGCTTTAGAAAGAGAAGAATTTTTTGCAAGGCCCAGACATCAGAATGAATCACCACAAAAGGTTCTAAACTTTTATTCAAACTTGGTAAATAAGAGGTGCGATGGCTCTTAGCCATCTCACAAATGTCACAATAAAAATCTGAGTCATTCAGATTGAAAAAGAGATGTGGCTATAATTTTTTGAGATAACCAAAAGAAAGGTGTCCTAATCTCCAGTGCCACAACCAAACATTCGCCCGAGTTTTGTCTTCATTGATAGTTTGATTTGCCTGACTGATATACTGTCTCTTATTTTCTGTCAATTCCAAGTAATAGAGTTTACCCCGTCTAACACCATAACCAAGAATCTTCCGAGTTAGAATGTCCTGAAAGACACACCAAAAGTTACAGTGCAAGCAAGTGTGGAGGTAATTTGGCTAACAGACAAAATATTGTATTCAAGAGATGGAACAACAAGAACAATATCTAATGTAAGAGTATTACTCAAGATAATAGACCCTTCTCCAATAATAGGAGAAGTACTACCATTTGCAATGGAAATAACAGATTGAGAAGGAGGAAGAACAGATTGTAATTGGCCGGAATCTCTAGTCATATGATCAGATACACCTGTAGCAATAATCCACGTTCTATTCTCAAAAGTTACAGAAAAAATAGATGCCTTATCGATAATACCTAGGTGGGCAACATTTGCTGTAGGCAGTGGCTGTTTTTTTGTCCTTTGTTGCTGTCGTCATAGCCTTCCCAGCTATGTTCTTACGGGGCTTCTTTAAGAAATCCCACCACTCAGGATAGCCAATGATTTCATAGCAGCGTTGCTTTGAGTGACCTCTTTCTCCGCAGTGAGTACACACCAGATTGTTAGCCTTGCTAGACGATTGATTGCCCCGATTTTTCGAAGATCCATGCCGATTTTGACTGGCCAGCATTGCGAAGTTCTCAGAAATAGGATGAGAACCTCCCATTGTTTGTCTCTGTTGGTAATCCCTTCTAACATAAGCATATGTGCTTTCCAAATCAAGCTGTGGGTCTTTCCGTAATATTTCTCCACAAACCTGATCAAACTTCGAGTCAAATCCACTTAGAAAAATATGAACTCAAAGCCTAGCCATTGCAGAATACAGCTGCAACACCTCTTCTACTGTTCCTTCTTGAGTAGTGGTCCTGTAATCGATTTCATGGAAGATGAAAACCAATTTATTATAATATGTTGGTAGTGGTCGCCCATTCTGTTTGGTAGATCTGATTTAGTTCGAAAATACAGGTTTTGTCGGTTCCGTCATTGAAGGTTTTCGATACAGCCTCCCATATATCTTTGGTCGTAGGAAGTCGAATGAATCGTTGCATCAACGATGGAGTCATCGAGTCAATCAGTCAGCTTTTTACTCTGTGATTTTCAGTAATCCAAGATCCAAGATTAGGATTTCCAAGTGCTGGTTTTTTCATTTCTCTAATAAGATAACCAACTTTATTATGAGCACCAATCCGCATCTCCATGAGTTGAGAACATAATGAGTAGTTTGTCCCATCTAGAGTGATTCCAATTAGAAAAGCCGAGTTGTCTTGATGAACAACAACTTGTGGCGGTGGTGGTGGGATTATGTCCTGTTGATACGCCTGTGTTAACAGCCATAAAGTTCACAACAGTGGTGACTATTCAAAAATATAAGTAGAATTTCGAGAGAAAAGGAAGAAGAGAAAAATAAATTCGATTGTTAACACAGATTCCCTTGGTGATGAACCTGCTCTGATACCATTTGAAACAAAAGTTTTCAATGCAGAGAATAATTTTTGTTCATGTATTCTTTTCCAAATCAGAGGTAATATATACAGATAATTATATCCTAAAAAATGTGCTCTTCCGATCTAATTGTTTCTATCTTTAGATACACTAGTAGTCATTTAACAGATTCTTAGGAGTAATTACAAAATCAATTCAATAATTTAGAGCTCATGCTGACAAAAAATCTAATAATTAAATAAAGGTTAAATTATTATTTTTTCAAAGGAGGGTCAATCTCTATTATATTAAAATAACTTAGTCTCTAGGAAAAGTCAACTTCAATTTCCGGCATTAGAAATCCCACTTTTATACTTCATGTTTTTTTCTCTTACAAACACTTCTCTCTCCTTTTTGTGTCAACCAAATCTCCACAATTCTCAAGTTTTCTCAATTCGAATCCCCACTTTCAATCCGTTGATGTAAATTGCCTCTTTGAATCTCTAATCATCGGTTCCTATAATCCCTCTACCGCCAACCTTATCACCAGTTCCTATAATCTCTCTACCGCCAACCTTATCAAAAGTTGTTGGATGGGAGGTTTGATTCTAAAAGGAGTTTATAGGCTTTTCCTCTAGGTCGTCGTTGGTAGGTTTGTTTTAGTCAATTAATTAATTGACTGTAATTTGTTAAATTCAGAGTCTTTGTGTTCCAAATTTGGTATTCAAAAACAATAATTTTGGTTCATTCTTGATTGGAATGAATCTGCTTTTCTTTTTTATGCTAAGTGATGGAGTTCTTCAGGAATTTATCATGCTGGTGTAAAGTAATTTTTTATCTTGTTTATTTATTTATTTACTTTTGGGGATGGCTGTCAAACAATGGGAAATATGTAGTCTTTGTTAATTTTTTTTTAATATCATGACGGTTTAAACAAGAAAATAGCAGCGTGAAGGTTTTCCTCTTTGTCTTTGTCAAATAGGCTTCAGAAACCAAATGTCAAGTAAAAAGGTAAGGCTTTTGCCTATTTATTTTCTTTTTATATTATAATATTATCAAGTAAAATGACAGTTCAATTAATTTAGATGATTCTCTTCTATTTAAATGGTGTATGAAGGTCTTCATGTCATTCTATTCTATAAAATCAAATATGATTTACTTATGCTTAGAAATTTTCAAGTGATTCTAAACTTGTATGAAGTTTAGTCATCAACTTGGGCTTTCTTGTTTTTTTGAAGGTGTGTGGGTATTCTAAAGGTGCAAGGCTTATTAATCACTTATTAGTAGAAGTTGCAGTAGGCATGACAGTCAAAAACCGAATGGTATTGCCTTTTAGGCCTTTATCCATGTCCTTTGATTCTGTCAATTAGTATGTGAATATGCTCCATGTAAAACTATTTTTCATAGTCAATTCTTAGTTGTTTAATCCATTTATAAGACTAAGGAAATGAAGGAGAGGCATGACAGAATGTAAGTTGCAACTGCTTCTAGCCATTACTAGAAAGTTTAGACCGGGAATCATGACAACACCTCTGGCTGGGAGGAAAATCAAGTGATACATGGAAGGTAATTGATCATCTTCTGCAATAATTACATTGCACCTAAGATTCAATATTAAGAACATCAATGTTTGTATCATCTTCTGTGATAATTATGTCTACATGTCTAGTGCCTCATGCTATTAAGAACTTCAAAGTGTTTGTACCTTTTAAGCTCTTATACAGAAATGACATGGACCATAGTAGTGCCTCACTCTACTTGATTCTAGTAGACAAACTCTCAAGTTCATCTGCATTGGCAACGAGTAGTTGGAATCATTTTAGCCCCATGTTTATAGTATATGGATGCAAGTAATGGGGGCAATTATATGCTTTGGAAAACATCAACACTCCGAAGATGAACTGGCAGCACTCAGATGCCATATTGTGTTGTCAATCCTTTTTTTCTCATGTAATTTTTCTTTTTTTTCAATTTGTTTTTTCATTCTCTTTATTATTTGTTCAAACGAAGTTCAATTCTAATTTTTTTCTGTCATTCTTTTTGTCTTCCGTTTATTACATGTGAATATAATCTTAGAGGCATTAGTAGTTTGGTACTATCCATGGGGAATAGTTGAATCTGGTATCCTCAAACCTGGTATGGGTATTACTTTAGTCCAATTGGACTCATAACTGAAATTAAGTTTGTTGAAATGCACTATGAAGCTCTCCAAAGTGATAATGCTGGTTTCAATGTCAAGCATGTTGCCTTTAGATGTCTCAAGGGTCGCTGTGTTGCATGTGACACAAAGAATGACCCAGCCAAGGGAGCTGGAATCTTCACTTTCCAAGTCACTAGGATGATTCACCCAAGTTAAATTGGAAATGGTTATGCCCCAGTTCTTGTTTGCCACACCTCCTGCATTTTTTTTTTTTAATTTCGCTGATACGAAGTTAGGCCAGCATTATAGTCCTTTACTTGAATGTTTCGACTAGTATTCTTATCCATTCTTTCCTTCTTCTCCCACAACTCAGATTACACGTACTTGAATTAGATTTTGAGTATTGAAATGAATTGGTTCTGATCATGGATCTATTTGGAAAACTACTAACGGGGAGGCTGATAAAACTGTGGCTTTGTTGGCGTAAGAGCTATGGAATTTGCTATAAATTTTTTTGAAAGAACATTTCCAATTGGACTTTGTATATTCATTTGACCGATTAGAAATGAAAATGGTAAAATGGGCATAAGTTTGACATGAAAAACTTGATGATATTTGTAGATGAATATTAAATGAGTGGGTATGGTCTTCAAGAATTATAGGAGTTGATGTCAATCCTGAGAAACACATCACAATTCCCGGGGTTTGTTTGGCTAGTTAGGTACTTAATTTTCTCTATAATTTAACTTGAATTTGTTAAAATTTTAGATAATCTGTTATGATTATAGGCTTGAAGCTTCATGCATACAAATGACTGTCCAAGTAAATGTGTGCTTGATAGACAGCGTTGAAGATTTGTCTATTGGTTAGTTAAGTTAGTTCACGGATATGAATTTTTATTAATTCCTTCTCAATAGTGATTCTTTATCCAACTCAAAAGATGAAAACTTAATTGCTCTCATGGTGCTTTTGCAATCATAAACAAATGCCACAAAGACCAATAACCATGTGCTTGAGGACAAGTCCCAAAAATTTCTTAGACTATGTAGGGAGAAGCTGAATGAGAAAAGCTGTTGATGTGATTAGAATGTACAAAATCTTGAATTTGAATCCTGAATTTGGAAGTAAGTTTCTCATATGGGTAGGTAGGCAAATGGGATACATTTAGCTACGTGTCTCTTCCGATCTAGATTTATTGGGTTTGAATAAGAGTGACAGAATACCAAATCAGAACTTACAAAAAATAAAGCATGATGAGAAAAGTGCTCGGTTGATTGCTTAATGTGCTGATTCAGAAGCGTTGCAGAGATGGGTTGTGGAATTTAGGACTAGAGAAATTAGGGCGACGTACACTGATGCTGGTGTGTGCGCTGGTCTTAGTGTTTCTAGAAGTAGGTAGGTTGGACTCTACTTTACAAATCATGGGGAGACGTCTTTGGCTATCTGCTTTTCATCTTATATATTGATTGTTTCAATTTCGAACAGCTTTTAGGAAGGTACTTTCTGTTAGTTCCTTCCCCCCTCCACCCCAACCCTTTTTTTTTAAGGAGCAGCAACATTTTTTTCTTACACTGAAGCCATGTTGAGTCGGGGAGGCATGAGCATAGTTTTATTATCTATTGTGCCACAGTACCCTTCCTACTTTATTCTTTCCTGCTTCAAATGAAGATTATTGCAGTCTGCTACAAATGCCAATTGTGTTGAGGATAATTTTTTATAAATTACAAACTTCATTCATATTTCTTTCTTTTGAGATGTTACTTATGAAAGGATGTTCAGTTATTATGTACTAGTATGTATGTATTCATTGGATACATGTTGTAGCTTCTACTTCTGCATGGTTTATTATTTTTTTTACTTACATATTTTCCTTGCTTATAACACACAATTGATGCTTGCTTTTATTTATTTTTATTTTTTTATATATTTTGTGTTCTACTGCTCCAATACTATATATTTTGTTAATTATGTCCGTGCATCGCCACAGCCGTAGCACTAGAAATCAAAGGTTACCAACCGGAATGGGTTGAGGATTATGATGTGTGATATAGATGGCCACACGAGCAATTTCATTGTGAATGTTGTATTCAAGAAAATCTTTAACAATTTGGATTAGTTCGTTATGTTCCATTTTGTTTTTGTTTGTTCATTTTTAATTTTTGGAGCCTTTATAACAACAATTTCTCTTACATGTTCTATAAAAATTTAAAAAACATTTTGTAAATTTATTAATATTATGTAGTAATCTAAGCGTTGAAACTTCCTTTGCAACGCACTGATGAGATACTACTAAGGAAATCAAAAGATTTTACTTAATCTCATATTATCTATTTTTATTTATTTTAAAACAAAATCAACGTATCAAATGCTTATTTGGTAGCTGTAACAAAGAAGAAAAATCTAACCATATAAAAATTAGCAATGACCATTTGCATAAAGTGGACGTGCCGGAGTGGTTATCGGGCATGACTAGAAATCATGTGGGCTCTGCCCGCGCAGGTTCGAATCCTGCCGTCCACGTTTTACGTTGATCAAAAGAATCCTCTTTTGCGCTGGGATGCTTTTAACGTTTTTTAAACAAAAAACTAATTACAGTATAATAATTGGCAGTTCTTCCAAAGGGACGACGTTTCGTGGCAGCCTCGGCAAGAATAATGGAACCCACATTAAAAAATTCGGTCAACGATAAGTTTTTGGGCATGTTCTCTTGCATTGTAAAAGTTATATTGTTCTCCTTACTGAATTATGTATTATTTATGTATTGTAAAAGTTATATTTATGTAAATAATGACTTCACATATTTATGTATTATTTCCTTATTGATTTACTGAAGTAGTTTGTAAATAAGTTGAAGAATATGGTAGCATCTAACTTCATCTTTGTTGAAGAATGTGGAAAATTATTTTAAGCATGTAAAATGGGAAATGTATTTGGGTGGATTTTTTGGCTTTTACAATATCTTATAGCTTAATGGCGTGTTATTGCCTCAATATTGTATCTTGAATAGCTTAGTCATATCTATATATTAATAATAAGAAAAGTTTGTCTGTCAAAGTTTTTCCCGCCAATAATCGCGCTTTATAAGGATTTTGATTATGTCATTATTAACATCATCATCTGTGAAATTATATTTTTTCATTTTTTTAATTATCTTCTTTACTGCATCTTCTTTATTTTTTCTTTTTTGAAATTTATACTGATCTAATATGTCTTCTAATTTCTGTAGTTATATTTGTGTTGTATTCAAATTTCTTTAATTTCTCCTCTTTGTGCCTTATACTCAAATTTTCATCCAATTATGGCTTCAATCTACATATGGAAATTCAAATCTTTTAATATTTCTCTTCCCTTATCTTTAACTGTTGATTTTAATTAATTTTCTTTTTACTTCCTTAATCCCTTTTCACGATTGTTATCTTTCGTTTTTTATGTAGGATTTTTCTCTTAACTCTTTGTGTATCTTTAATTTTTTATTTGAATTAATTTTTTAAAATATTTGAATTATTATTTTTTTTTGCGTAGTTAATCCCTAAACCTAAAATTAAAAATTTTTAATTTTAGGTTACCAACCGAAGATTTCAATTGGGTGTCGTGTTATATTTGAACTTGAATTGCACTTTTAATTCGGATTACAATTATGTCACTTGTGTCGTTGGGAAATTTTTTTCTTTTTTTTCGACATTTTACTTTATTTTATTTTTTTACCATCCCTTTACTCATAATTGATTATTTTATTACATATGAATTAAAAATATGAATTGATCACCCTCTCTCTCTCTCTCTCACGTATACTATTCTTGCTAGAAATATTATAATAAACATTTAAAAATTTTTTAAGCATGCTACAACAATTCACGATTAGTTCTTTAAAAAAAATTCTCCAATTAATTTAATGGACTATGGTTTGATTGTTTTTTCTGGAAAGCAAGTATAGTTATATAAATTATTCATTGTCACTGTTGTTTTCCTGAAAATTAATTAATCATACTTATATTATATTTTGCAGAAATTTAACAGAAAATTGTTGTTTTGTGGAAATCAATTAATCATACTTATACTATGTTATGTGAAAATTTAACAGCAAATTGATTGCTAATTTTATATTATTTGTTTTTTTAAAGTATAGTTATTTTGCTATTTATTTTTTAATTATAAATAGCTAGAAATACAATAAGATTAAAACTTTCTTCCTTCAATAACAATTAAAAAAAATTCAAGTTTAGTATTATACTAGAAAATGATGGAGACGTCATCTTTCTTTTCTGCCCTCAATTTTTTTAGTTTTTGTTGCTATGCCCGTGCAACGCACGGGTTGAAGAATCTAGTTTCTAGAATTATGGAACGAGTTAAAGGTGGAAAAAAAGTTTATATAACTCAGGTATTTTTATGTATTCAAAACATGATCATATTGTTTCGAATAGTGTATGATTAATTAGTTGAATTATATTTTGATAGATTGATTTAATTAGGTGTTGAAAACAATTATCAATTATACATTCTAGTGATGAATTGGCTATGTGTAGTACTAATTTTCTAAATTTTGGTGTGTGATACAGAACCACACTTTGCGATGTTGTATTGAGATTCTGAATTTTCAGCCAAGAGTATTCTATTGTTTGTACTATTGTATTGGGATTCTCACGAGAGTTATGCACTTATTAGGGTCGCATAGTGGTGTTGTTTAGGTGATGGATGGTCGGATGGATGTTGATTTTGTGTTGTGATATGCTTGGGCTTTGTTATGGGTTGGTTAAGTCCAATTTACAAGGGATATTCTGTAAAATTTTCTGTAGAATATTAGTTAAATCATGATCGAGTCTAACTTTATTTTGTTTTTTCTCTCCGCACATGCTTGACAGTGGTGTGAGGATGAAGGCTAATTTTGGAGTAGAACATTTCACATTTTACAGTTGTTATTTTGCACACTTTCGTTAGAGTTCAATTTGGATATGTAATACATGCTGCAAATGTATATTTATTTTGTCGTTATCGGATTATGTAAGGAAGTTTTTAGTTCTAAGGGTTAATGTCATAAACCGTCATCAACCTTTGAGTTAAAAATCAGCTGGTCTCCAACCTTTTCTTTCAACCTCCTAGATCCCTAACCTTTCATAAATTTACACGATTGGTCCTTTTAAACGAAATTTTTCAATATTGTCCTTAACTTTTCAATAAAATTTACTGTTATACCCCTTAACTTTTTAATTTTAAAAACAAAGGATTAAAAAATATGAAAAATAATTAAAAAATAAAAAAATCAACCCCACCCTCCCCTCCCAAGAACGCTGCCCGAAAGCTCTCATTTTCGGCTGCCAAAGGGAGGTGAATCCCCTCATTTTTATGCCCGAAGAAAAATGGGGGGATTTACTCCCTCATTTTTGGCCATAAGAAATGGCAGCTTTCTTTTTTTTTTTTAATTTTTTTTTAAAAAATAAAAAACTAAAGTGGTATAACGGTCACTTTATTAAAGATCAACGGAATAGTGACAAAAAAGACTTATCGTGTGAATTTATGAAATGTTGAGACCTAGTAGGTCAAAAAAAAGATTGAGATCCCAGCCAATTTTTAACTCAAAGGTTGAGGACAATTTGTGAAAATAATCATGTTTGAATATTAGTGATTGCACAACAATTCATTAATGTAATCTATATATTAATTAAATGAAAGGAGCTGTGATACCTTTGTACCGCTGTTTTTCCTCCAAAAGATCTGTTAATAGGGTATTTTCTGATATTTTATTTTATATTGTGGTAACTTGTGCGGTATTCTGAATTTTAAAATTTTTCTAAAATTTTATTATTGATTTTTGCCTTATCTATTCAACATTTTGAAACAAGATTCACTATTGAATTTAATAACTAATACATAATTATCATCATTTAATTTTAAATTATAGATAAATTTAAGTACCCAATTATCTAACACTAGATTTTTTTCATCTGTGCGGTACACGGGTAGAGTTTTAGTATACATTCATATCAAAATTGACATGTGAGTGTGGACATCATTTTATAAATAAAATACAATATATTAGTTGCATTGTATAAAATTACGAATTGATATGCGAATTACAATTTACCATAGAATATTCGTAGTAAAATGTCTGAATTCATAATTCTGGTCTCCTCCAAACCTGTAGTACAAATTCATAAGTTTAACCTATATAAAGTTGTAATAATTAGCAGTCAAATAATTAGAGATGACAATTTGACCTATCAATCTATAAACCGGTGAAGACATGCCTCTAATATGATTGACTCGTCACGCCTAATCAGGGCAAAAGAAGGAGTATGAGGCAACATGATCTGGCCGTGGGTCTATGGCGAGTCCGAGTCAAATTGGACCCACACCATAGACCCCGTGACTCACCAGGCACTTTTTATTAGAGATGACAATTTGACTAATCGACCATTAAATCCGTGAAGTTTATTTTTATTTTTTTATTATATTATTTTTTTGAAAGGATTTTTCGGTCGAATTGAAATAATCATGTTATTATATTAGTTAATGTTGAGAACTTTAAAATTCTAAATAAAGGTTTTATTTTATTCTATGTTCATCAATTAATAATGCGTTGTACATAACATTAATTGAAAGGGAAAAAATTCATGAGTCCTTTTATGGGTCATGATGGCATCCCAACCCGTCACATGACCCAACTTGTCTTGACCCGTCAGATGAATTTGTAGGTTTGGGGTGAGTCTGGGTGACTTCAAGACTCATGGAGCGGGTCCAGAGTATGGCTAACGCGCCCTATTTCAATCGCTATAAATAATTATATCACAATCAACTATTGCAACTATAAATTTAGTCTCCCACTCTTGCGTTGTACAGGAAGATTAATTTTCAAAAAAGTTCAATAATAATGAATAATAAAATATTAGACAAATACACATTATCAGATTTGCATAGCAAAAATAATAAATATACAGTTTTAATTTAGTATTTGACTCATTAAATTAATGTTTTATTAATACTATATTAATAGTTATATGTTTATGTACTCAATTAATGTTTTACTATATTTCATTTTTAAATCATCTAACTTATTTAATATTATTAGTTAACAGTCTAATAATATGTATCGCGCGAGTATATACCCGTATTCACTCGATACCCATTCACATAAAAATTTTCATACTCATAAAAAAGTACTCTCTCGACGTATCCTTTTTATGAGTAAAATTCAAAATTGATAGTTATAATTAAAATATTAAATAGAGATATATTTATAAAGAAATGCAAGTTAGACATTTTAATATAAAGAAAACCATATATGTGGGACATTCTAAAAAGGAAAATAGTATCAGATAATTCCAATGGAGAATCTTTAATTTTTCTTTTTTGTGTAGTTCATTTTCTTCTTGTGGATTTCTTATCCCTTTGTTCACAAAATTTTTTGCTAAAATTCAATATTATCTTCGTCACATAAAAATATCAATCAATTAATATTCAACACGTACGTTACACGAGAAATTCTAAATGTTTCATATAAAAAATTCATTATATAAATTGCAAAAAAATAATAAATAGTCACAATAATAATTAAATCAAATGAAATAACAACACAGATTCGGTTGATATTTTGAAGACTTCACATCTATGGAGAAAAAAGACTAAAAAATAAATTATTTGCATCATCTACAATTTAATCGTTACAACATAAATGATATATAAATAAAGATTAAAAAAATAGTCACAAAGATTTTCATGTTAGATCATAGATGTCAAGAAAATAAATTTTAGCTATATATTACTATAATATAATTACATTATGTGTCTTTAGCTGTTGGCGTCTCAAATAAATGGATTGTTATTGGAAAAAAAAAGAAGAATAAATAAATCAGTTGATTTACTCCAAGTTATTCTGAACTAAGTTTTCATTTGTAATATAAGTTATTTGAAATAGGTTTCTAAGTTATTCTGAAAGAAATTTTGGTTTCAATATTATCAAAGTCTGCAAATAAATTTTGAAAATCAAACAAATATAAATAATAAATAAATATAGATGATACCAGACAATTAGTTTATAATGCGCTCATTTTTGAATAATTTAGTAACGGGAAGAATAATTATAAAAAATACTAATTCATAAAAAATTAAATAGTTACTCGCCGTCAAATCTATATCAGTAGCGGATAATAAAAAATTGTAAAAACCCATAATTATATATAAATACTAAAAAAATAGAAATGAGGAAACTAAAATAAAAAAGAAATATAAAAAACTAATAGACTAATATAAATTATTGAAAACTCGTAATGAATATCAAAATAAGAAAAGTTTAAATTTTAAAACTTGAAAAATAAAACCAATTGGGGCACCAATTGAATCCAAATTATTGTGCAATATTATGATGATGTCAGCAAAAAAGCAGGAAAATTGTAATTGAAAATCCAAATCCAATTGAAAATTGTTGTATTATATATGATATGATGATATGATATGATATGATATCTTGAAATTTGTAATTTATAATTAATAGAAATTAAACATATATATATATATCTATATATCGTTAGTTTAAATTAATTGAAAATCATAATTGTAATTTTTCTTAATTTTCCCTGGTATAAATGAATATATTAATAATTACGACTATTTTATATATGACTACTTTTATGTATTATTAATTTATATATCTTCATGCCATCTAATTTTATTGGTTTCGAATAAGAAATAATTTCTTAGTACACTTAACCGCCGTACTAGCAATTATTTCGTACGATGCCATTTATCTTAGTTAGTGCAAAAAAAAAATGATAGTTATTTGTGTTAATGATAACAATAGGATTAAAATTTACTATAAGCTATAGTTAGCTTAAGATGACAAGAAAAATTACATTATTGTTTGGTTAATGTTAAAAATTAATTATTCTTGATTGGGTAACGCAAACTTAAAAAATTTCACCATCCAAAAAAAAAAAAAACTTATAAAATTTCATATTATTTATTTTTTTAAATTATTTGATATGTATTATTTTCGTGCAATGCACGGGTTAAAATCTAGTTAATGTAATAATGAAAATCAATCCAATATATGGAAGAAAAGAATAACAAAATGGATGAATAAATATTAAGTAAATAATATAATTTAGGTACACTTTTCACTTGGTAATGAACATTTTAAAATAGCAAATAAAATATGAATTAGTTTAAGAATCTCCATTATGAATTTTCTTCTTTAATTATTATTATTGTTATTATTATATAAAACTAAATAATGGCAATTTGAAAGAAAAGTAGAGCATAAGATCACGGTCTTTTAGAATTAGTAGAACATATAAGATCATCGTTTTTTAAAATTAAATCATTAATATTTAGCTCATGAGAAGGCACTTTGTCATGGGAAACTCAGCTTGGAAAGTTCGAAAATGTGAATATGAGGTTTTAAAGCTCAGCATCATTTATATCTCTTTAGGCCATCTCTAACCCTCGTACTCTATTTTACAGCACTAGTGCTCTAAAATAAAATACAACAACCTTTATTTTAAAAAACTTCACAACCCGCATACTCTATATATTCTGTATAACCATTTTTTCTATGTTTTTACAATGTCATAGGCTGCTTCTATTGTACTAGTTGGTTATAATGTTTTATTTAATACATCCTCTTTGTATTTATGATCTCAAAAATTATTTTTCTTTGTTTTATAAAAAATAACACATTGACAAGAACCGAATTACTCAAAATAATTTAGATTAAATAAATAATAATTGTTTCTAGAAAATACTAAATTAAAACGCCGAAGCCAACACAAAGACTAAAAACTAAAATAAAAAAAAAATTGAAGTAAACGCAGGTGAACATGTAAAAATAAAAAAAATATATCAAAGGAAACAACTAAATGTAATAAACAAAAACTTAAAAAAAAAAAAAAAAGGAAATGGCATTTCAGAAATTAAAGGGAAATGCCATTTCCCACCTGCAAATCTACCGTGGTGTGCCATATTCCTCCAAAATACCCTTATAATGCTCAAAAAAAGGCTATTATGAAATCTCAAAACCAATGAACGCAATGATATTTTTGCCTAATTTTGATAGAACTTAATTGAATTTATTGGGTAAATAATATAACTTAGAGCCCGTTTGGTTAGATTTATAAAGTCAAATTATAAAGGGAAATTATAATGAGTAAAAATAAGTGGTGAATATTTAATTGAAATTTGAAATGTATGGTGATTATTGAATAATTTTCAAATCAACAGTCAAATTATAGTAGGTGAAATTATAATAGGAAAAAATAAAGTATTCCAAACAAATCCTTAATCGAATTCACATGATTAAATGCAAGTGAATTGAATTAACTAAACTACGCTGTCGTAAAAAAGTAATATCATTTAATTGAATTTACTTAGAAAATCTAATCTTTATTATGGAGTATTTTTTTTACGTTGATAAGAAAATGAACTCGAATATCACTTAATTGAATTTACTCAGAAAATCTAATATTTATTATGGAGTATTTTTTTACGTTGATAAGAAAATGAACTCGAATTGAAATTAATCACGTGAGATCAAATTATAATAATAAATAAATCATATAGCATAATTCTATTTGCAAATGATTTAGAACCAATTGTTAATTAACTAATTTTACGATGTAACCCATTAAAAAACTAAACACATGTTCTGATCCTTTAGTGTCACGTGTTCCACCGCATTCTGCCACATCATGAAATTAGTTTCATATTAAAATGCATGTTGATATCTTTATTCTGATACCTATACGGGCTTTGTTGAATATTTTTCAATTTCAAAATAGTATCATAATTATTACTTCCAAAAAAAATAGTATCATAATTATCAAAAGAACGAAAATAAGGAGAAACTCCTTAAACATGAAATGACAAACAAGCCACAAAACCCCAAAAAAATAAAAAAGAGAAAAAAAAGGGAAAATGCCGACGAAACTATGAATACTAAAATCCAATTTTCCTACTATAGAACATGATATGATATGATAGGATAGAATGGGATAAGATATATAGTTAGATGTTTTTCTCCACTCAATGTAAAAGCATAATTGAAATCACCACTCATAAAACAATGAAATACTGTGATGAGCTACTAAATTGGGTACCACGCATGACGTCTCATCTTTTCTAGCTCAAGAGACCAAATACACTTAACCAATGAAAAAGAGTTAGCAAAAGAAAGTCTTTAATACATTTAAAACTCATGAAAAAGAGTTAGTTAAAGAAGTTTAAAGCCACTTTCGATATGATGAGTAACAATTACAATGCCAATCAATCACTTTATTATATTCTCTACTCTATAATCCATTTCTAATATTAAGAACTCTGAGTTTAGAGTCTGACCTCTAATTAGTTGACAACTCCTGATTGGAGGTTGGTCTTCGAGTTCAGAGCCTTATCTGTTTCAATAGCCAAATCGCTACTTCATATACCATATATGCAGAAATTATTTTGACATTATATGGTTTAATTAACCAAGGAGACTTGACAGGATGACGAGGATGCACCAATTCCGTATTTTAATCTTCTATGCGAATCTCACGGAGGATTATGCTTACGGAGAATAAAAAATATATATAAAAGAAAGCCGGACTCATGCTATGGGGCCGTGCCACAGGTCGTCTCTCAGAAACCACTAGTTTTTTTTTTTTTTACAACTGCAGTATGCATAATATCGGGACCGCGTTGTTTCCATACAAACAATAGTATAATAAAGTAGAAAATGTAATAGAGAGATTGGTTGGCTTGGTACTTGGCACTCGTCATGTCAATAATAGCTTCGACCTTCTTTAACCACTCTTTTTCATGGGTTAAGTATTTTTGGTCTCTGAAGCTAGAAAAAATGAGACACATGTTAGTTCATAGTTGATAGACACACATATAATATTTGAAGTTTTGTACTCTCACTAACTATAGGGTTGTTATTATACTATATTTCAAGCTAAAGATTGGCAAAAAAGAAATGTATATACACTACAAGAAATGTCACCTGCATCAACGATAATTTCCGACGACTCCGAAAATCGTCGCTACAGCTTCGGCTATAACGGCTACAAGCAGTCGCCGCAGTAGGCTAACCCTTGTAGCTGCGACAAAATCATGTCGCCGCTATAGGTTCACTCTACAGCGGCGACATCAGATGCCGCTATAACTACAACTTGTAGCGGCGACATGAAAAGTCGTTGCTATAGGGTTGGCGGGAAGACTTTCCCACCTTTGTAGAGGCCTATACCAAAGACTTCTCGTTGCTGTACATACTATGTTCGTTGCTATTATTGTAATAATTTATATAATATATATCTTAATGCAAACAATGTAATAAAATCATTTTATCTCAATTGGTAAAAGGTTTGGAGCGTGAAGGGGAGCTTTGGGGTTCGAGCCTCGGTGGAGGCAAAGTAATACCTCAATTATACAAGGCGAAGGCGGGTTGGGTTGGGTTGGGTTGGGCAGGGTGGTGTGTCGCTGTTATAGGGTCTGTAGTCGTCGCCATAAAATAACAGGTATGGGACAATAGTAATAACGTGGTCGTCACTAAAAGTCGCCGCTGTAGGTCTATAGCGGCGACTTTAGGGCCTAGTCACCGCCATTGGCAACATTTCTTGTAGTGATAACGGAGACAAGAAAGAGAGACTAGTTAATATCAAATGATCAATCTACTCATGGAACTCTTCTCAAGTTTTTATTTGATTTTGGCCATCATCTTTTTCTTCTCTTTTCTGTTTTTAATGAAACCGAAAACTCAAACAGTACCATCTTATAATAATCTTCCCCCAAGTCCTCCAGGATTACCAATCATAGGCAACATGCTCCGGCTTGGGAAACTCCCTCATGTTTCCTTGTGGAAATTGTCCACAAAACATGGCCCTGTCATGCTTTCGCATTTTGGCCAAGTGCGGATTGTTGTCGTTTCGTCTCCAGAAATGGCTAAGGAGCTAATCAAAACACACGACCTTGACTGTTGTTCCAGGCCTTACACGACCTTGACTGTTGTTCCAGGCCTTACACTTGTGGCACGGCTAAGCTTTCGTACAATTTACTCGATGTCGCATTTGGCCCTTACCCCAAATACTGGAGAAATCTTCGTAAACTCTGTGTTATGGAACTTTTCACTGTTAAAAGGGTTCAATCGTTTCGGAAAGTCAGGGAAAAAAATGTAGCCCAATTAATCAACGCAATTTCTGAGTCGTCCCCTAGTCCTATTGAGTTAAATCAGTACATAATGCTATGATTTGTAACATTGCTTTTGGTAAGGCCGTAGAGGGGAGCCCATTTTCGGGGTACGATAGTGTCCAAGATGCCCTTAATGAAGCCGTGGCAATGTTGATGAATAGCTTCTGGGCAGCAGATTGCTTTCCAAAATTTGGGTGGATTCTTGATGTTCTGGCTGGGGTGCAGAGGAGGCTTGACAAATTCTATCAAAATTTTGATGTATTCTTTGAAAGTCTTATCGACGAACATCTTAACCCGAATAGGCCGAAGCCTGAACAAGAAGACTTAATAGATGTTTTACTTGTAATCTCCAAGAATGATACAGCTTCGTTTCATCTTACCAGAGACCACATAAAAAGTATTCTTATGGGAGTAAAACACCATGGACTATAACAAAATTGATTAATATTTTAAAAAATATATATATAGTAACATATAATTACGATTCTTACAAGATGTAATTTAAATGGGTGGAATCCTTGTCCATTTTGTTACTTCTATGGAGACCCCATAACCAAAAGTTCACCGAGAGAACAAAATATATACACCTTGTCAAGGGAAATTAATGAACTTACATGTGTACTATAGATACAGTTACAGTACTCCTGATGAATTACAATTTAAAAATAAATTGGGTCCCCTGAATTTACATGCCGATTTTATTTTTCTACCATGATAGAGTATGATACTTTTAGAGTAGCTGAATTTTGTTCAGTTAGTCCAGTTGGAACTATGCACATATAATTTTGTCAACAACTGGAAGATGATATATAATGCCTGGCACAAGTACTCACAGTTTCCTTCAATCATATTTCCTGAGTTACAACGACATGATGAAATAGTAGAACACTTGATATGATTGAACTTTATATATATATATATATATATATATTATATTAATCTTTCTCATTATGAATGCTGCTTAAAATATTTTGACGAATAAAAATACCTAGGAGAATTACTGCAATAATTCAGCAAAATGAAGACTTGCTAAGATTATTTGGGGATGGATAAGTATCTTATATACTTTTTCTTGCATTTGAAAATTTGTACAGATTTCGTGGAGGGTAAATGGAATTTTCATCATGGAACGAAAACTTTTACATAAAGACTTGCACCTTCGATTGACGTTTAAAAATATTTGAGTTTGTACAACAAATTTTTCTGTTTTTCCGTTTGTATCCTTCTTGTCATTTTTCCGTTTACATTTTTCCCCCTTATTATTTGTCACTTGTGTTTGGTTATTCCTCTTTTTTTTTTTTTTTTTTTTTTTGGTTTGTGACTATTTTAAATAGCTTTTTATTTCTGCATCTTTATCTAATCTAAAATATTTATTATATATGTGATTTTTTATTTCTATATATATGACTTTAACTTAGAGCATCCACATAGTGCTAAAGTAAGTTGTTAGTAGATTTATTAGTTAACAACTCAAAAAACAACCTACATTGGTGGTATTAAAGTAGTTGCTAAAAGCATTTAATTTAACAAGTTGTTAGTTTTATTGTTAAAGTTAACAACAAACTTAACACTTTATGTGATATTATTTCTTCTTTTTTATCTTAATTAAATTGTGATTGGTCCACTATTTGACTATTGAATTGATGATTAAATTTAGTACTCTTATTTAGAATCACTAATGTGGCACAAATTAATAGTTAAATTTAACTTGCTTATGTGTCATTTAACAATCACTAACAACTCTACTTTTCGCTTATATGAATAGTTAATTTTAGCACTACTAATGTGGATGCTCTTAATTAAATTAAATTAAATTAAATACTCGTGAAAATAGTCCCCTAGAGCTACCCATTTTGATATGGATTAAGAAAGTTAAATTAATATTCTGGGAAAAGTGAGATTTCAAAACATTTTTCTTAATATATACCCTTTTATTTATTTATTATTTCACTTTAATAACTTTAATTTGTTGATAACCAGGCCGGTCCTGAGAATTTATAATGTGTTCTGTGCGATAATATAAAATGGTGCCCCTTCAATTAAGTAAGGACTATATTAGAAAAATAAATCCTACTCTAATCAGAGTATTTCACATTAAAAATAATTGTTTTCATTATAGTGCCCCATTTTCTTATTAACTTGTTGGTTTTATAGTATGATTAGTTTTTTTCTTTGAGGATTAACAGGAAATTTCAATTTCAAAGGTAGGACTTCTTTAATTTTTTAAAATAATAAAATACATTCTAATTCTTAATTCAATAACTTTCATAAACATTTAAAAGTTTGGTGTCATAACAATGCTTATCTTTTTAACATATGACGCTCCAAAAGTTTTTTCAAACATTTTGACGTTATGACCAATATATATATATATATATATATATTAAAAAAAAATTCTGATGCCCCTTGAATTATGAGGCCTTGTGCAATAGGGACATATAAGAAAATTTAGAATTTAACTAAAGAAACTAGATCATAATTTGAGATGAATGAAAAGGAAATAATGGATTATTTTCGCTGGACAAAGGGGAATGACTTTTTTAATATGTAACTTTTTTTTTTTTTTTATTAAATGTTGTGTTATGAATTCCTCTAAAGAGTTAAATAAAAATGAGCTTGCAGATATTGGTATTGTCAGATGATACATCAATTAAAAAATGAATTTTATGGCATGCATAAGGATTTACTGATTTAGACTGATCTTTTTTTTTTTTTTTAAAGGGAAATATCATTCGTTTCATTCATATATTCACCCCATTCCTCGATACATAGAAGTAGACACATTAGAGGCAAGATTGTGGGTTAACACGAACCACACCCACCTCCAACTAGTAATTTTCAAACTTCTATAATAAGCGGAATGCCGGGGCAAAGATCTTCCTTGGACAAGCTCGTCACCACCCTCAAATCCGTTTCCACTCGGGATATCTCCAAACCTTTGTCACTTGCAAACTTTAGTCCATATTTTATCCTGCAAGCGCCTCTGCCATTAGATAATCCGCAACTCCCCGCCGACGGCAAGCAAGGCACCACAGATTATTCCTTCCTCCCATCCATGCATCCAGCTACATTTTTAATGGCTGCAACGATCGATCTGTCGACAAAATTAAGCCATGCGACCTTCCCAACCTGTTCGCCCACTTCACCGATTGCGCCACCTCCCTTACCAACTTTACTTCAAGAGCAGCACTCACCTTCTGATAAGATTCCAGCAAGATGAGAATCGGATTTAGACTGATCTTAGTTTGACTTTTACGATGAGAAGAAACAAATGCTATAATAATTCGAAATATATTGATAGCAAAACTATTGAGAACTTAAAAAATCCCACGATGAAAACAATAAGAAATCTTGTACATACACTATTTATTAATTTCTGCTAGAGAGATGAGCTGGATATTATATATAATGAGGCCATATTTTGAGGTTGTTTCAAGACAAACAATGAAAGTATATTATGGCCGGACTTTGTCTTTTCCAAGGGTTCATATGATCGTAGAGTCTGTAGAGAATTTACCTTGATAATTTTCTAGTATATACTAGGTTGTTATTTAAGCAAATTTTCTAAAGAAACAATGTTGATTCCTTTATTTAAAAAAAAAAAAAAAAAACCATCAATAGTTTTGTCTTGTGAAAAAAAAGTAAAAAACTACCCATGGTTTCTCAATGTTGACATATAACGTAGTTTTCTTAGAAAAACTGCTTATTTAAATATTGCAAACAATTTGTATTTTGATTCTTTGAATTTATTTAAGTGATTATATGACTAGATAAAGATTCATGTGTGTTTACGTACGTAGACTTGAATTAGCCACCAATGATGCTCCAATATAAGAATAATGAACAGAATTGACGAATTCGTCCATAAAGAATATGTGGCAAATGTTTGATTCAAAATAAAGAATATATATGTGCCATATATGTGTAGCTAGCTAGACGTAAATTTTTTCTTTCTTTGATCTTTTTCTTGAAACATGTTGTAATCAGCAAGGGTCAAACTTGTGTCCTAGCTAGGATCATCATAGTTGACACGTTTCATTGATGTGATGTATTTGTTTGGCAACTAATTAAAATTGGTACCAGTTATATAACAAAAGTAATTATTGTACTTTTTCCCCGCATATCAAAGGTATTGAAGGTCATGTTTTATTTCTGTGGAGTGACCAAATCGATAAAACATGTCAAATATATGATAGTTGACGAGTGTTGAAAAATGCATTGATCATTACCTTTACTATAAAATTGTAAACAATTATAATTAGCTACTATTCTATCATACCCACCAATCTAATTGTTTGGCCTGCAAAGTAATAATAAGACTAATTTACAGTACTATATTAATTTATAACCTTGCCTAAGTTTTTCCAAACACGCGTAAAAACCGGCCTAACACTCATGCATTTGGCTTTCTTCCTTTAGTTTCCCCTCCATTACATAATGACGCCTCCCCTCTTTGTCTACTCCCCCATAAGCCAATTCCCTTCATTGTGTTCTTGATTTCACTAGAACTAACAGAATGGGAGATAAGGCAACCCTAGCAAAGGCAAAGAAAGAGCTAGAAGAACTGTATTTAGGAGTCCCTGATGACTCTGTGAATCTCACTTTTCAAGATCTTGCTGAAGTTAGGCAACACCATGCCGAAAAGAAGAAACCATTGGATCCCATTTCCGAATCCCAAAGCAGCCAGAAAATTAAGGGTAATTCACCCTCTCCTCTAGCCAAAATCCCCAGCTTGGATTTCAAAAAAGCCCTAGAAGCTTCATCCATACAACAAAATCACCATCATCATCGGCATGATGATGTTCCGATGATGAATCATACGAGCCATGGTGTACGAGATCACGGATTATATGCTCATGGAGGAACTCCTGAGCATCATCATCATAATGCACATGCAGGTGGACGTGGAGGTTTTAGGCATGGAGGAGAAAGCAGTGTATTTTATGATGATGTGAGTCATGTAAGTGGCTATAGTGTATCTTCTATGAACCCTTATGATCACGAGAGAGGGCGAAGAAGAAGACCTGGGATTCCTCACTCGAATATCTGCACTGTGTGTTCTACTTATATCTACTTTTTTCGACACCGTTGTTTGGTAAGTGATTAATCCAATTTGTTATACTAGTTTATTCTTTTCTCCACATGCTATGGCATTAAAATCTGATTTCATTGTAAAACCAGAATAATGACGTGACTCAATAAAAAGAAAACCATCTCCGTTATCCTGATTCTGGTTCCATAGCCAAACTATCTTTATCATTTTGTCGATCTTAGTTGAAATTCTTGTTTTGCAGGTGTGTGGAAGAGTGTATTGCAGGGAATGAGTCAACATTGGCATGGGAGAGATGGCAGAAGGTAGGAAGTGCATCGACTGCTTGGGAAGAAGATTTAGCCAAAGGTATGGTTGATCCCTTTTCTCTCATATTTTTTTCCTCTCTCTTTGGATTGGAATGGATTCTTTTGCACTAAAAAAATACACCTTCTTCGCCACCCCACCCAAAAAAAAAAAAACACCTTCTTGTTCACACATAGTGTTTTGATCTCGGTGTGAACAACTGTTTATCACGTTATCAGGTCAGTTAACTTTTAAAATAATGCAGTGAGACTAATGAATTAGATAAATTGTATTAGTTAATTAGGTTTATGATTGAAAAACACATGAATTATTATGATTTGACTGATCTTATTCTAGCTAGCAACAATAGCTATATTCTCCTATCCGAGCTACTATCTATCTAACAAAAGTCTCTAAATGAAGATAGGTAGAATAAGAGACAAATAGTTAAAGATGGAACTCTTTACTCTTGTCCCCATAGGCCGACAACCTATGCAACACTTAATAATAATAATAATAATAATAATAATAATAATAATAATAATAATAGTGTTAATGGGTATTAAGAGTAGTGTTTGTCTTATGCTGAAAGACCAAACCAATTTATTAATTACGTACATGCATGGTAATCTCAGACTATATCATTATATTTTCGATGATTTTGGATTAAATGTTAACATTTTCTGTATATGATAAAATTGGCCGGCAAATCATTGACTTTAATCCTATCTTATATGACTAATGTCTTTAATATTTAATATTTGTATGTTGGGCTCTTGTATTGAAGTGTCTTAACCTAAATAAATTAGGTTCATGATATGAATGTCATCGTTACAAAATTTCATGGTCTAATATGAATAATAATTTGAAAATTACATTCTAGTGGTAAAAAAATATGTTGAACGAAGTGACTTGAAATAGGTTTTCTAAACTATCATAATTTAGTTTAGTGTGTGCCTAGTGAGTCTGCGGAGCCCAATATGCCTCCTTAAAAAACAACATTTAGGTGATGTGAACGAGAAATGATCTCCTCTCAAATGTCTGGCGGAGCTTATGTGAGGGCTTTTATTGGCCCCCCAACATGCAGGTGGGGCCATCTGCATGTGGGGGAGGGGGATAAAAGCCCCCCACATCCCGCTAGACGATTGGGAGGAGATCATTTTGAGTGAACCATAAGAATTAAAAGTCAAATCAAAGTACAGTAATAATTAGATAAATAAACAAAGAATGTTTAATTTGAAATAGGATTTCTACTATAGATTGATTAAATGATCAATTGAAAGCCCTAAAAAGGTACAAGCTAATGAATGGTAGCATTGTCATGTTTGTGTGCAGGTACATACAAAGGGCAGGAAGTGTGGGTTGCTGTATGGGATATCCATCTAGAGTGAAACAACAAGATCTCAAGTGGGCGGAGAAAGGGCCGCGGAGGAGTGGAGAAAATCAATATGGCGATGGCGGCCGTAGAGGGATAGTGTCGATTTCGAGAAGTCCGGTGGCCCCAAGAACACCCACTAGAGCACATTCACCAACCAACTCCCATTCATTTGTTATGGGCTCACCTTATTCACCCACTACGCACCATGCTTTACCTTTCTAGTTCTAAAGATTATATCTCGAACTTATTTAGACAATACTGAGATTAAAGGAAAACTAGATTATACTTTTATTTGTTCCAAAAAGAGAAATATTATTTTCTTTATTTTTTAATTCCATTTTCTTGGTTATTATGGTAATTCTTATGTCTACAAATTCGAGAAGACTTTGTTTAAATTTTAGTAAATGTAGTTTCTTCATAGTTGTTTGTATGTTCCTACTGTCACCATTGTGCATTGCTTTATATCTGTACCCACTTCACAATTTCATTGACATTATTCCTAGTAATGCTGTTATAATAACATGACCTAATTTTAGACACTACTAGTTTATGTACCCATGCGACACACAGACGTATTTCATTTCTTCAAATTATTATATATTTGAACTATTTCAAAAAAAATAAGTAAGAAGTAACATTATAATTATCAATTTACTTAATAATAACGATCGTATTTGCACCAAGTAAATTACAAATTTTGGAATGACCTTTTTATATACAACATTGATCGTTTTATTCATTGGTCTACCATCTTAACGCATATCAGTATCTTCAGATCGACGTGATTTGTGACTCTTGACATTGCTGCATAGAACTACCCATTTTATTCGTGACTCTTGACACTGCTGCATATTGTAGTTTTTTTTTTTTTTTGTTTAGTTTTAAGTAAATGACTAATTCCAGTAGTTATATCCAGTAGTAAAAGAGGATACCACAGTTTTGCTACTTGAGAAATAGGGTGGGGGGGGGGGGGGGGGGGGGGGGGGGGGGGGGGGGG
>CAVNYN010203776.1:0-68957 GCA_963692815.1 Nyctanthes arbor-tristis | reverse complement strand
AAACCGACACTTCCGATAGTTGAAAATCAAAATCAAGAATCAAATTGTAAATTAAATAGTGCATTCAATAGGGATAAAAGACTTCGCCATGTATTCACCAAAAATTAAAAACATAACTTTGCTTTAAAAAAAAGTAAATGAGAACATAAAAGAAAACAAGGTTTAAAAAATAAAAAGAAAAAAAAGCACAAAACTTTCCTTCGAAATTCGGCAGAAGACGTGTGCAAATTAAAGTCTTGGCATTTTCGTAATTACTGAATGGCAAATTTATAAATAATTTGAATGGTTGTTTGATACTTTTTATAATTTCAACTTATAATTTCACCTATCATAATTTGATTATTAATTTGACAACTACTCAACAATCACAACATATTTTAAATTTCAATTAAATCTCCACCACTCATTTCTACACATTATAATTTTTCTTTGTAAGTTGAAATTATAAAGGACTGAGTCTAAAAAATATGGGGTGGTCCACGTCAAATTTGGTATGGTACTGTTCAAATATGTGAAGGAGACCAAATTTAGATATATGGTTAGAGAGGGAAAAAGACCAAAATTTGAGAGTTTCGGGGGTTTAGGGTTAGTGGGTTGGAGATGATCTTTATAGATCTCCTTTATGTTTTTATACCAGGACTCAGATTCTGATAGCATCTTTAATGCCCTGTAATATCTTTAAAAAAGTCATGCTACATCACCAATGTCGACACAATCTTAATATTTTCATCTCCAATGCACCATGTCATGGGGGCCAAATTATGCTGAGTTGTCCATAATTAATGCATATAGTGTCAATGGTACTCTCATCTCACCACAACCTGTACTACAGGATGACTCAGCAATTGTCAAGGAAAAAAACTTAAGAATTGCGGTGAAAAAAAAGAGGGAAAAAGGGGCGGACATTGAAGAAGATGAATCGACTCTTCTCAAGCCACAAAAATGGGTCTGCAGACAGAAAAATCAGAGACAGAAAAATCAATTTGCACAATCCACATTTGGAATGCTACACCAATTCCTCACTCGGAACAACCACCGCCGGAGGTAAAGAAATTGTACGGCGGAAGCTAACATTCCGGTAAGCAAGTTCTACACATCATTTTTAAGTAAACCTTTCTACGCATCACTTTTATGTGAACCATTTTTACTATTTAAAGTTTTCTTTCCTTCTTTTAAAAAATCTTTATGCAACTGGATTCTCAATTAAATAGGACCCGCTACAGATTCACAGCAATACTGCCAATCCTTTTCTTTGTGTTTAATTCAAGTGTATTTTACTTATTGTGTTGGCAACTTCATATCTTGTGTTGTGATATTCTAATTTAATTTCTTTAATTAAGAGAGATGGGGTTTCTTCTAGATTTCTTTACTTATTGTGTTGGCAACATTAAGTGGCTGTTTGAAGCTATTTATCCAAGTTGAATTACAAAAAGAAATTATAAAGAGGTGAAATGAGTTGTGTAGATTTAATACAAGTTTGAAATTTGTGGTTATAGATGAATTGTTATCAAATCAGTGATAAGTGAGATTATAAAGAGAAATAATAAAGAGAATCAAACACCCCTAATTCATTTAACGTTACATTTCAACATTTTACGAGATTTTTATCTCACCAATTGAAAAGTAAAGCACGATAAAGAACACATTTTTTTGCTTCCTTTTACTTGCGAATATGGGTTTAGCATTAAGAAGGTCACATACATATATTGAATTGCATTTGGATTTTGCATGTTTTAAATCATCAAACTTTGGTCGCTGAATTTTGTACTATTCAACTCTAAAATGAGAGTCTGGCTATAGAAACAGATTAGAGAAAGACATCCAGAATGAGAGGAGAGAGGACATAATTGAAAAAAATAAATAATTATAAGGCTATTTTTTAAGTTATTTTCCCATGAGGATGATGGATCCGGTAGGCCCAAACCAAATATTAATCAGGTAGGCCTAAACCAAATATTAACCCCGTAGGCCCAACAATATTTTTGGGCCGCTAGGTTTCAGCTTGAGCCCGTAACCCTCCAACTGTATGATATTGACAATGACAAAAGTTACCAAAATAGCTTCATAAACGAAGAAAAAGCTGACAAGCTATTATAACCACAAGTGAAAATTGAGATACCCTTTATAAAAACACGTTTATATACTTATCTCCGAACGTATTTGTGCATTCTTTTATCCCCAAAAAATGCTAAAAAAAAAATGCTGGGTTGGGGGGTGGGTTTGTTAGTTTTCCCTTTGGAGAATGATCATCTAAACCCCATAGTGAGGCCCGAATATTTGAGATAGTATAGGGCTCTACCACATATATAATCAAGTTAAGAGTTGCGAGGACGATCAAGTAAATGCCATTACCTCGTAAAGTGAACATGTGTATTAAAGAACTTGTAACTGTGATGCAGGCGGAAGCGTAACAGAAGACTAATACGTGATTATAAACAAAGATTCGCGCACGAATCAACTATTGTGTAATTAAAGAAACTCTTCAATGTTTTCTTATTAATATTCATAAACAAATTGATTACAATGAATATCTAACTACGATTTAAATAGAACTTACTTGACTCGACAATCAAGCAAGAAAGTAAAATAAGTACATAATTAGTTATTGAGAATCCTGGAATATTGAAATCCTATTAAAATATGGTAAATAACTTCAAGATCTTCATCTCCCTCAAACTGGATTAACATTGTTTTTTGGGTAAAAACGTTTCAACTTTCAACTTACGTAAAAACAAGATGTGTGCACCAAATTTTGCTAGCTACAAACAGCACTGCAAGAAAAATAATGAGGACAGGTCAACCAATTAATTAAATACTATGTAATTAGGAAAAGATAATTAATTGGATACCATGGCATGGCATGTGGTATATACTAATACTAATTATTATTAGTGACAGTGAGAGTGTAGGAATTTTTACAGTGAGGCGCATCAGTTTCGTAATGGGAGAAAAAGTTTGTGTAGAAACTTTAATTGTATAGATTATTAATTATTAGTGGGTTAATTAATTAGCAACATTCTTTTTTCTTGTTAATAATAAACAAATAAATGCAACAGATCCAAAGCACATGGAACTCAGTTGACGGCCACTCCATCACGGCACATGCACTTCTCCCATGCCATCCACACATGAAACGACTATGCTTTCTACCAATTATTAATTTAACTATTTGCTCCGAATGTTACTGACTTTTTAAGTTCATCAAATTATGTCAATGTCTTTGTAGTCTAATAGCGTTCGTTTTAGTTCCATACACTCAAGTTCGATTTCCCTTCCCTATAGTCCCCTTGTAATGTTATTAAAAAAAAAGGGATCATCAAATATTGCAACTGAAAGAATTGGATCAGAGGAAACAATGGAGACTCCCGACCACGGAAATTGGACATATATAGCCCATGTTTACAAATCAATTATGTTTTGGTCAAACCAATCATATTATATATTTCATGAGACGCGCATGTACTGCATAAATCTCTATTTTTCAACCACACTCATTCTTTTTCTTATTTCTCATTAAAATGAGTTTGCAAACATAAGCTAATTAGTCTTTTTAAATTTGTGTGAGTATAAGAGAGAAAACCTCAACTTCACACCTTCATAAATTACGTATGTTAGTTAGTACCGGAGAGCGATAAATTTTCATTCATTTTAAGCTAGTATATTTATAATTTAACTTATTAATTAATTCAAGTTAAAGGGTATATTTATAAAATACGCAAACAATGCGTACATAGTTTTGAATTTTATGATACAATATATGAGATATGAAAAAAAATTTCCTACCAACAAATTCATCACACTCCGCTATCAATTAATGAGATAGATTAATTAACAGTATATAATTAACTTCCATCCAAACAATATATAATTTTGAAATGCACTTGTGATTCAATAAGAATGGAGAAGAAGTTCGTGGATGCATCATTTCCCGGAAGTTTTGTTAAAAAACTTTATGCCCTTGTGCATTTCAAATCCACGTAATATATATTCAAGCATGTCACATAGACGGAAACATTTTAACAAAAATTTCAGAAAGTTTTTTTCAAAAGGACTCTGTCCGAAAGCATCATTTGTCAAGAAAAATGAGTCAATTTTTTAAAGTATCCACTTTTGGTTTTGAAAGACCTTAATGCAGCTTCTTGATGAAAAGATGTCGATTTTGGGAAGGGATGCGCTAAATTGATCCACCTATTGTGGAGCTTCTATAATGATTTAGGCAAGAGTATTTTCATTCTCTTCCTCTTTAATATAAAGAACTTGTATCTCATTTTTAGGCTTCTCTATAAATAAATTAGGAAAAAGGAAATGAGAATCATATCCCCACTACAAAAAATTATTATCACACAGCATTTTACACCCACCACAAAAAAGTTATACTTCTAATTATCACACCCCAATATATTTGCCTTTATAACCCATATTTTATTAAACAAATACATAATATATTTTTTTCAGGCACGAGTACGAGTACTATAGGACGCTTGGATCTCAAGAAACAAGAAGGAAACAGGAAACAAAAATTCTTTAATGATCCCAAGACAAATGCATACAAATAAAACAAATCTACTTCTTCCATGAATAAATTTTTGGGCCATTTACTAAATGCAAGCTGTCCATGTTGCAAAAATCGTAGCCCTTCCAAATGGAACAGTACAAAAAAATGGCTACAAAATTTGCATAACAGGACAATTAACCAGAAACTGAACACCCAAAACAAAACACCCTTTTCAATTTGCAGAACCAAATTCAAGAACTCTGCTGGAAATGGAATCCACTTTGGAATTAAAGTCATGAGTCATAAACTGATAAACTTTCATTTGGAATTAGCTCTATTTTCTTTACAAAAATATGGGGATTTCTGTACACATAGAGCCAACTTACCTAATTAAGAAAATGCCCTCTTCAACTAGCTAGTTAAAATAAACTGGGTCAAGTCAAGTGATGTTAATTTCTTCTATTCTTCATCTTCTATTGACCTTCATTCATGGCTGTAAATGAACTTCCCACTTGTACCTTCCTTCCAAGGGACGGTCGAATGCTACATCGTAGTTGTACCTGCAGGACATATAACAAACAAAATTGATAGTCATTTTCTGTTTCAGCCACGAGAAAATTATCATGGAATAACTCAAAAAAACTGAACGTGTTAGGGTAATGATTTCATATCACGCCCCAAATGTAATGATTGTACTCACTTTTCAGCAAATCGTTGCTGCTCGTACTTTTCTGCAGCTGAAAAGAACTCCTCCAGTTCCGCCGCCGATGGTATCTTTCCCTTCGCCGGAACATTCCTTTTATGAACAGTAACCTTCGTCGTTAACTTTTTCACTGGTACTGATGATGAATCAGTTGAGAATTCTTCTGAAGCTCCGCAGAAATCTCTTGTTGGAGTCGTTTCTCTACTGTAAAAAGAAAACAAGAAGAGAAACTAGTTCAAAAGATTCAAATCAAATGCAAACACATGAACATTTCATGAAGACAAACGTCGATATGCATCACAAATCAGCGAGTATTCACCTGAAAATGGCTTTGACAGACGTGGAAATCTCATTTTCAAAACCCTCGGAGTCCAAACCATTAACGTGCTTCTGAAACACAAACCAAGAAACACAGAGAACCAGTATTCAGAAGAGTATTTCATTTTCAAAACCACTTCTAAATTATAAAAAACCGACGAAACATATGAAATGTCACATTCAGATCTATAAACTCACCCTCTCTTTTACACCGTCATCACGCTTTCTGCAGTGAGACTTGGAGATCCCAGACTCCTCCTGCGATATCGCTTCTGAATTCTCCAGAGACTTCACGTCGTCAGTGTACTGGTTCTCAAGCAGAGAGTACAACTTCCTTTTCTTGCCTGAACTCAACTGCTGCATAACCACCTTCTCCATAGGTTCTCTACTCCGTACTGTCACTCTTCCTCGTCAACTACATCTCGTAATTATGTACTCCTCCATGGTCTCCTCCTTCTCTCTCTATATGTAATTTGATTCATTCATATAGCTGCATATATATATTCCGCGTACACAAACATGTTATATATGCAGGTGTGGTGTGTATATGTATTGGTGCGAAGTGTAATGCGCAGAAAGAGAGTGAGTTTGAAAGGAAAGGCAGGGGTTGAATGGGAAATTGAGAAGGGGAGGAATTTGATCAGAGGGTAGAGATTAAAGGAGGCGGTTAAAGAAAACATGTGGTCCTGACACCGTTAACGGTGACAGGCACATGGGGGATGCCGTTTCGAGGGATCTGGACGGATCATGAGATGAGAATGATCCGTCCAGATTTAACGAACCCGTGATCGCCACGTTACTCCCACCGGCTGTAGCCTGTTGCCTTACCGGAACCTTTCACTTTCTTATCGTTTGGGGACTCCAACAGAAATCAGTTTGAGGAATTCCCTCCCTCCCTCATTTTTTTTTTAATTTTATTTTAATTTTCTTAGAATAGACGATTTTAGAGTTTGCAAAAAGAATAAACGACTTTTGAGTTTAGACACATCTTATAAATGCTTAAAATTAATTGACCTCATATTGTTGGACCATAATTTGCGCAACAACTTGGTCATGCTCCGTTGTGTATCCTTTTTTTTTTTTTTGAACGAAGTGTATCCATTATTCGGTTATACGTGTAAAGATTATAAAAATAAAATGAAAACAATTTTACCCATTGAAGGCAATTTTTTGCTTAACAGAATATATCAGTTCTTGCTATGGACAACAAGGGTTGGAGAAGTGTAATCGTTCATTTTTAATTGAATCATCTGTTAGATAGAGGCAATATGTCTTCAAGAGCAAAATGACGTGAAGAAATACTTGAATTATAAATATGTCACACGAGATGGTCGGCCGGCCGGCCATTTATTATTCTTGTCGTCGCATGGGGGCTTGGAAACCTAGTTGGGTAGAGATTCCCAAAAGAAGAAAAGAGGAAGACTAATAATGGAATAGCAACATGCAAACGATGGATCGTAAAGGATTGGGTGATAAGTTGTATCTGTCAACAGACAGTTTTGCATGCACTTCCAACAGTACTGATGCGGTTGTCTCAAATATTTTTTCTTTCTTATTTCTTTTGCTTAATATATAAAGTTCCTATGCAGTCTGACTATGAAGAGCTTACATCTCCCTTTACAGAATGGAAACTGTCACATGGCTGTATGTAATTGGGGGTTGAAGGATTGAGGTCCCATCTCAATACCCCAACCTTCAGTCATATGCAGCCACGTGACAGCTTCTACTATGTAAGAGGAGATGTAACCTCTCTTTAGAAAATCACTATCCCTATGGCCTTTGTGTTGGGAATTAGTTGACTTACTTTCCGTTTTATCCAAATGAAATACTAACAGAGATCTCTTCCGATCTATCAGTTGAGGCGCAGGGCCGGCTTTGCATGCAGTTGCAGTTGCAGTTGGCCAACATTTTCTTTATCTTTATAATAATAATAATAATCTATAGGGGCAGAGCCAATTCAAGACCAGTGCGTTTTTTTTGGACCGCACTGGATTTTGGGGGACAAATTTTAAGGTGTAGAAGATTGAGTTGCCATGGAAATTCTCGAAGGAGCTTTCGGCAGATTCTTTTGAGCAGGAAATAGCGCAGGGAGCTTGGGGAAGAAGATGATTTGGGTTTTAAGTGAAATTACACTATTACCCTTACTTGTAACAAATGGGCTAGTAAAATAAAGTGATTGTTCGGCCCAAGACAACTATTTTAACTTTAAAAATGATTTTAAATTTGCTTGAAGTTCTTGTTTAATTGTTTTTTGTACTTTTTTTTAATGTTAATTCACTTTGCCCCAACTTAAATAAAATTCTTAATTTGTCTTACCTTCTTTCTTTCTACTTCAAAGTTTTAAAGTAATTGTCATCCTATTTTTAACTATTAACCTTGTCACTTCAATACATCAAAATTAAGTCAAGCTATCATGTTGATCGCTAAAATACAACTAATTATGTTACTGTACTAAAAATTCTACCGACGTGCAGCAATATTTCAACGTTGACCGACCGCACTCACATAAAATCCTGGCTCCGCCCCTGATAATCTATATATATATAATAAGAGAAGTGTGGTTTTTCTCTCTCATTTTCTGGCTCTGTAAGATTTCTGACTCTATAAGATTTTTTGTGATATCATTTAATTCATTTTTTGTATTTTTTATCTCTTTTTTTTTTTAAAATTGTTACGCTAATTTATTAAATGATATTCACTTTTTCCTTTATTCACTCATATCCAATCATCAATTCATGGTATTTTCTTTAGTCAACTATTTTAAATTAGGGATTTGTTACTTATTAAATCGAACATGAAATTAAATGAGAGTTTTATTTCAAAAAAAGTAAATAGTAATCTTTATAATTCGAAAACACATATATAGTACGTCTCTGAACGAATAAATTTTTAAAAATCTATAAATTTAAATTTCAACTTTTAATGTTTTTTAAAGAAATTTTTATATGGTTATTGTAGTACATTAATCAAATTTGATTTTTTTAAAATTATAGTACTCCAATTTGCCGATTCTATAATTAATATAAATTGAAACTTTTTGATAATTTCTCATGGAATAAAAATTTCAGTTTGTCATTTTAAATTACTGTATCAAAAAAAAAAGAATCAATTGGTGCAAAAATTTTTACCGACAAAAAAATTCAAATATAATAGAATGATTATAAAAACTTATGCCACATAATGCTAATATGACTCAACTAGTTGTATTAATAATTTATATGAAATTTTTGTATAAAAATTCATTGACATTTGTTATTAGAGTAATTCTACAGAGATATGTTTATCTTACATGAATAACTGATATTGATTCCCCTCCCTTCCCCTACATCCAATTTTTTAAAAAAAGAATTAACTGATGCAAAAAGTGTTACCGACGAACAAATCAAAATATGATAGAATGATTATAAAAGTTTATGTCTCACAATGCTAATTATGACTCAACTGGCTGTATTAATAATTTATTAAATTTTTGTATAAAAATTCATTGACATTTGTTATTAGAATAATTCTAGGTAGACATGTTTATATGATATGAATAACAGATTTTTATTAATTGGCAAACATGAATTGATTGTTCATATGCAAGGAGTAAATTTAAAGGCCCCACAAGTATCCAATATATAGTTGACAACTAAACATATTACTTTTCATACTAGATAAATATGTCTCTGTATAATTACTACAGTTATTATTACTTTTAGTGAGAATTTTAGTAGTAGTAATGTAGTAATAATAATAACTACTTTACAATTTCCATATACAAGCACACACCCCTCGTCTCTAGCTACTCATGTTTCGTGTTTGTTTTATATATATATATATATATATATAATATGAATATATGACAATTTATCGATCATGTAGTATCATTTTTAGTCTTGATAGAGAATATCACCAAGATTTCGTGATCCGCCGTCGAACTTATTCCAAGAGCTCGGATCAAATCAGTATGTCAATATCGATTCGATCCTAGCTCTCTTATTGAATTGCCCATTCAATGAGCATTCTCAATATTATACAGGAATATATATATGCGCAATTTTTTCCAGGAAATCCCTAATTAAAAATACACACTATCCCTTCTTTTCTACCGAATTGATCATAGTCACTACCACCGAAACAGTGCTTTACCCTTATAAGTCCAGTCATTTTTCCGTCCTAATGAGAAAGCATTTATTCTTCAGCCATATTTTCCATTTCTCAAAAGACTTCAATTGGACCGCGCAAGAAATAGGCCAATTCGTCGGCCCAAGGATCTTAGACGAGAGACCCCTGGGAGAGCCTCCAACTCCAACTATCGTCCATGTATGATTCATACTAGATTTGACTATTGCCAGTAGAAAAATTTTATGGATGGACCACGTGTTAAAAAAAGGAAAAAAAATAAAAAAGCCAATATATGTGCACAATTCATTGATGTTGAAACCAATATCGGATATGGGTTGGCAATGCATTCAATATTAAAGTTAAAAACATGGATTGCCTATATATAAATAGGTCTCCTCCTGAAGACTGGAGTGCCATTATAGAAAACACAAACACTTGCCTGCCATAGACGGCTTCATGCAGATGCATAAATTTGATCGTATTTCGTGACAAAATCATTGAAAGAACTAAACTAGCCTAGTTGAGGTTGCCTCAAAAACTCAAGTTGTTAGAGACACAAAGTAAAATGTTTTGAATCTATATTGAATTTTAACTATAGAGACGAACATGTATTCAGAAATTTACACACGTGTTTACCGCTAATCCACTTGCACCCCTGCATTAAAATCTGGTTTGTACTATACTGCCTTCAGAATTACATTGATATTGGTAATAATTATATCACAATGATTACGGGGCACGGAGGGTAAGATGAAGTTCAAATGTCAATTCACGGGACCTTAGATTCTTGGTGTAAAATTTTCGGAAGCATTAATAGCATATAATTAATATGAGAACCAAGAAAAATATATACACAAGCCTAATTGTATAATTATTATTATGGATCTCTTATTTAAAATTTCACCAATATCCCCAACGGCCATAATTTCGGGCGTGCGGTTGGGATGAGGAATTGTCCTTTGATTGCTCAGTAAATTCTACGCGGAGGTCCCGACAAGAAACGGTTTGCATCGAGTGTGGAGATTTATGGCTCATATTTAGACGAATCGACCCTTTTTTTTTTTTGGGTTAACAACTTACACTAGTGTGTTTTGCTCTCTACGTTCCTTGGCATCCACCAGAGAGACGTCACAAGGAACAATATCTATCAGCCTTCAGTCCCCCAGTAAATGCAAGCAAATATTGAAAAATATCGAAAATGTTCAAAAAACGCTGCTCTGAAAAATAACACACCTAAGATGCACCGTGCAGGAAAGAATTGGGGGGAAAAATCGACACTACAAATTAGTGACGAGCACGATTTGTGGTAGGGTCACTGGATTCCTTTCAGGCCCGAATAGAATTTAATAGATTTGGGGACTGAGGATTTGTTGGGGGTGGGATGCGCCGGTGGCCCCCGGACACAGTTTGAAGCAGAAAATAGTGTAGATGGAAAAAGATGCAATTCATTTCTTCTTTAAATAAAAATAAAAATTGATCAATTCAATAACATTTACATATTTTATAATACTTCTATGTACTGCACAAATCTCTACCATTCAACTTTATTCATTCACTCTCTTTTATTTCTCACTAAAAATGAGTTTGCAAATGTCACTTTTTAATATATTTTTGAAACACAGATACCTCTTTGCGAGTCATTTTTCAATAAAAAGTCAGGAAAGTAAACACTCTCCTATTACTTTGGCATTACCTGTTTAGTAATAAGATTTTGATTTAACATATGAAAAGATGGGTAGGTATATGAAGAAAATAATCTGGTAGAGAGTGTGTGTCCACGCAGAGATAGGAGAAATGATATTTATACACAAAGTGTATAATTTTTATACACACCTTTTTATATTTACTTAAATGTCTTTTATTCTATTATCCTTGAAATCACAACTTTTGAAAGGTATGAGTAAATTCATAAAAGTGTGTATAAAAATTGTATATTTTATGTGTACAAATAGCATTACTCCAGAAATAGTGCAAGTTTAAGCATCATAAGAGAAAAGAATGAAATACTACAAAAGCTGAAATAAATGAAGCCCGATATCCTTGACCATCATCTTGAATTCACAACTGAAAAAGAGGAGGAGAATACTCCTTTCTCGAGTTGGGATTTGGAAATTCGTAAGCTGCAATTACTTTCTGTCAATACTGCTGTAGAAATTTATATACCGTTTAAAATTGTACTAATACCTCGGTATGTATAGCAGAGAAAAAAATGAAAAAATGGTTTTCTTGCTAACTACTTTAAACATCTTATAGTGCTTTCTTCACTTGAAAGAAGTCGGGCCGCAGCTTGTTGGCAGCATCAACATCGTCTGGAGATGCCACTGCGACAGCAACGCCTTTGTCTTTAACTGATTCTATCACTTCGGCAAATTCCTTGAAGTCAGCTAACCTACACAGCAAAGTACAGAAAAGCTCGAATCAAACCCGTATGAAGCTATTTTGGAGCACATATGTGGCAAAGGAAGAATAACTAACTAATTCTTTTATTTTGTTCCTTTCCCGTTTCAAATTAGTTTACTCCTCATCCGCCTTGTTCAGAATATTTTTAGCGAAAGCCATGAAATCTAACATCGGATATTCTACTTTAGTGAAGAAATAGTTCTAATTGTACCTTGTTGACAGTATCTCTTCTCGTCTCCTTTGTCTTTCTTCCTCTGAGACTCCCAACAGGTATCTCAACAAACTGAAGTGAGTGGCAAAAATCATTAGTCATGCACAGAGAAGAAAAAATTGACGCAAAAGCAAATTATACCCAGCATAATATATCGAAATGGACCACAATGCCTACCGCTGCATTTTAAATTTTACTTCAAAGATAATCAAAAGAGCGAAGACACCACCAAAGCGTACAATTCTCATAGTGAATGGGTGTGTTTTCCTCCTATTATAAACAATAACTCGATAACGATGAGGGACGGTCATTCACTAACCTACTGTATCCTTTAGCATCTGGTAGCTGATATGCATCAACATCTCCAATGGTCCCAATAATTGCCTTCGTGAGAGCATCGCCATCCAATTCAAGTTCCCTTAGAAAATCACTTGTTCCATCATACACGTCAAGTGTCTTCAACAAATTGGGGTCTCTATAAGACAAATACGAAAACACACCTGAATGCAGAAGTTAGAACGGTTAGTTACTGACAAAAGACTACATAACTGAATAAAACAATCGAACGATTTTTACCTGAATGGGTGTCGAAGTCACAAAAACCCCCATAAGCCCCACCACTGACTCGTACACGATCCCACAACCAAGTATTACTTATGTATTTAGAGATTACATATGCGCTCCCTTTAAGTTGGTACCCAGTCTCGTAAAGATTAGCTGATTTCCCAACATAATTTACCTGTACGTACAAATTACTAAAATCTATTAATGAAATGCATAAGAAAGGAGCGTATACACATAAAAAAGGAAGCAAAAACAAAACGTTTGCTAACCTGAGTGGGTACCACAATAGCTTCATTTGTCGGGGGCAGTCGAGCACTCCAGGCAGCTGATCCAAGTGGGGAACTGTTTGGAAGCATTTCAAGAAATTTGCTAACATGCTTCTCAGAGTTCAAAAGATTTTTCCCATCAGCAGTCAGATTTATGAGGCAACCATTTCTTGAAATTAAAGTTTTGCGTATCTCCTCAAGGCACGAAGATATCTCACTCCAGTTGTTATCAACTCTCTCTTCAAGATCTCGTAAATACTCCAGGTAACTGCAAACATACGATGGTTATATGTTAGAACCATACAACTATGATTAAAGGACACATAAACTGGAGAAAAGCTCTTCATTTAAGGCACCAAAATTGTATTAATGCTGAAATCAAACAGTTGAATTGAACCACCCGGACCCAAGTTCCACCCCTAAAGATAATTGTTAAAAGAAGATTCTGGGACTGGGAAAAAAGAAAAGGACAAAAAGTGAAAAAAGATTCTGAATCTAGTTAGTAGTATGAGTCACAAAAGCTTTTGCCATATTTTGTAAGCTAAATAATTTTTTTGCCACTGTCAATACAAATTCAGTATGTAATAGACTAATAGGTAGCAACCCAACCCCCCCCCCCCCAAAAAAAAAAAGGGAGGAAAAAAGAAGGATGATTTGCTCAACACCATAATGGTAGCCAACCCACTAAATGAATACAAATAGGTCAACCTGACACCACCCATTTTTTCAGAGATCCAACCAGCAACGTTGAGCTTTGCATCCATCCTTGCTGCTGCAATTCCATGTCCACTGCCTCTTAAGCGGTTCTGGAAACCAACATAATATTATATTTTATAAATTTATACTGAAGAGGCAAATAATTAAAATGCGATTGTTTCCTTTCTGCAATACTACAACTGGTACCTCCATTCTTGCTTTGCTTTGAGAGACAAACTGCTTAAATCGCTTTTGGTCTGTTAATTGAACATCTTGAAGAACTTTGTTGACCTACGGTAGAACATTTTCACGTCTAATCAGAATTTCAAATCTCCAACAGTTAACGAGAAACTTAGATAAGAACAAGAAGAATATAACTTCAAGTATCAAAGCCAGCTTTCACTTCAAACTACCAAGAACTGGATATATTCTTATAAGAGAAACCAAGCTAGGCATTCAAGGAAGAACAAGCAAGATATAGCGATAGATTTAGACAGATAAATGGACGTAGAATCAGTTAAGTACGTATAATAAACATAAAATACTCGCATTATGCAGATTGAGCATCCTAACCTAATGAATATTTCTCAAATATCACTCAAGTAGATTGCAAGGGAATACGCAGCACATGCGCTAATATAACAACAAAAAATAGAGTGAGCGCCAGAATCAGTCTGCAATTACTACAAGAAGGCATATAGTTGAGTAGTTAACAGAAATGATGCATACAAGGTGAACCAGATACCTTCAAATCCAGTTAAATTGAAAAAGGAGGTTCACTAAGATGATAATAGTTCCTCAATAACACCCAACTAAGTCTAAGGTTCAGACTCTTCAGTAGACAACAAATACACACAAATCCAGCAAAACCAAAAATGCAGTAAGAGACATTCAACATCAGCATAGTGTTTCATTTTATCAAGTTACACTATTATATATTAAGGGAAAACACCCTCTGAAACTATTCCTCATGGAATCTCCGGTATTCTTTCTGGATTTAAACAAAATCACAAATAAAATGATTCATAGGTTTTGATATACACTAATGTCTATATAGAGAAAATCATGTATCAAGGAAACCTTCAGGAGACTATGAGGTAATTGACAAAAAACAAAGATGCCTAAGAACATAATGGGAAGTAACAAATAAATATCAAGTAAGCAGAAATAGGCAGGTAGACTTAGCAGTCCTAGTATGACGTTGACACTAGTATTTGATTTTGGCACAAAATTCTTTTAGCTTCAGCACACCAAAAGACGGAATATTAGAAAAAGCTGAGAACCAAAGAGAAGTGGAATATCATCAGAAACTTTGGAAAATCTTCTATATCACAATAAATAGAAGATTGTATATTTTTTCTTATTTACTTTATTGGTGCAGGAGACAAGCCACTTACCAGATTAAATAAATCTTCAGCGCGTTCAGACATAGCTTTGCCTCTGACAATTATATGGCTGGATGGCTCCTCCTTTCCCCGAATTGATGATGTGAAAGGATACACTGATATCCCACCAGTTTTCCTTCCAATCAACTGGTTCAATTGTACAAAATCCAAATCTTTTGTACCCATCTCCAGCAGTGATTGGCTGTTTGACAAATATGTTAGGCACATCAATTTTAATATTTGATAAGCTGAAAATTGTGGCATCATCAGGGAAGTATAAAATCATTAACCAACTTGCTCTTGACATAGGTGGGAGACTGATATAGTCATTATATAGTTGCCAATATTATTTTAATATAAAATGATCTTCTGTGAAGAGTATTAACATATCAGGGTCCCACTATAGGACAAATATTCTAAAAGGCTAGGAGCATTTGACTAAGGATGACAAAATTTATTCTGAGACATCAAAAAGAGATGCTACAATTACTATCTCACCAGAATAGTGGTACTAAAGGAAGAAGCTCTTGTTTCAATGATCTCATATCAAAAACAACTTCAGCATAAAGAACATCATTTGTGAAAAGGTCATGCTGCAAGACCTTTACCCCGTTGATATCTGCAACCTACAGTTGCAATGCTCAATGAATTTCAACTCAGCCAAATATACATAACTTTCTCAAAGCAAGTTTTAGGAATCTTATCACCTCAATGGGAATGTGCATAGGTTTTTTGGGAATATCTTGTAAAGAAAGGCTTGGCACGCATTTAAGAGCTTCTGGTGGATCAGGAGTCTCCTGTTTCAACTTAAGCTCATGTGTTGCACGTGCCAGTTCAGCAAGGTCCGCCTGGGTCATGCTTGTTTTAACCTTGTCCAGAATTTCTTTCTCAGTGGCTTCATCACTAGAAGCCTTCTCAGGATCCGGCTGTCAATATAGAATCTATTAGTATGATTAATAGTAATGTGATAATAAATCTCAATATTAAAAGGTGACAGTAAAGAAGATCACCTGCATTTCAACAGTTACACGGTGTGGGTTATTCAAGATAAACTTTTCTATTAGAGGAGCAAATACAGCCTTCGACCCTTCCTCAGCTATCCTAGCTTTTAAAGCCTTCAAAGGTTTCTGATACTTCAATGGCTCAAATGGGTCCATATCATATATCCATTTCCCCTATCAGATACGATTCCAAATCAAAATGTAAATCAGACCTCAGGATGGAAATGATAAGAGGGCAAGGGGAAAATAAGTTCTGGTCATGCTGAGAAAACAAATTAAGCATTCCTTACAATGGAGCGAAGCATCAATGCTAAACCACGAGGAAATGAGCCGGTATTGTTTTCTCTGAGAGAGAACTCGATTGTATTCATCGATGCCTCCACAGCATCAGAATCAAAACCCTCCTCGGCCAGCTTTTTCAGAGTATTCATGATTAAATCATCAACCTTTTGTAAGTCCTCTTCTGAGACACCCTTCAATCCAATACTAAACTGGGGCTGAAGAAGCTCATCTTCAACCCCGCCACCAACGATAGCATCTCCTAGACCACTCTCCAGCAAAATTTTTCTCAAAGGAGAAGCAGGAGTTCCCATCATTAGATGATCAAGAAAACCCAAGGCAAGTTCAGTTTCCAAGTCTAGAGGGTTGTCCGAGAGCAGCCAGTTAAGGCATATCATGTGCTTCTTTTTCAAGTCACCACCATCTCCAGCAGGATATTTCTCAACTATCCTGACTGGTTCTTTGAAAAGTTTCTGTGGCTCAACTTTCGACTCCTCAGGAGCTGAATTTGCCTCAAACTTGTCTAGATATTCTGCACACGAAAACTCATAAATATGGAACAAATTTAACTTTTTGACATCTAGTTACAGACTTACTAAATGGACTCATTGATGGCTAAATAGAGCCCCATACTATGAATAAGTGCACAGTTTTTTATATAACTTCCATAAAAATTTCACAACTCTCACAGATTGTTCTGTGTTTAAAAGAACACAAAAACGAAAGGTATATCATATCAACATCATAGCCTCAGAACGTCTAGAGCTTACTCTCTTCAGAAGATTAATCCCAGGCAGATATCTTGAGTTGTTTTGCACAAAGCTTGCACTTATCACCAATAAAGAAATTTAAAAATTAACAGATGAATAGAGGAATACCACTTAAAATACGTAAACGCTCATTTGGGTCGTCATCTCCATAAAACCATATCCGAGCATTGCTGGGATGGTAATATTTACTATGGAACTCCTGTGGACAAAATGCATGAAGAACAAAATCACCCATGAGGCCAATATAAAATGATAATGTTTTACATGAATATACAACCAAACATGTATGTGCTTCATTGCATGGAATTATCTAGGAGGATTGGTTAGAATATCTTGTCCCATGTCAAACCTATGTATTATGGCCTTTCTATTTGTTTTCGAGAATATGAATGAGTATTTGTACCCATCCTTGTTATTGCAGAAAACGTTTGATGAAGGCATGACATGTCATGTTGGATGTTCACGTGTTTATGTAAACATAGCAATGGAGTTAATGTCAAATGCAGAAGAGGGAGGAAATAATAAGCAACAGTTAATTTGGTAAGTCAATCATTCCATCTTCTTACAGGAAAACAATTTCTATATTTAAGACTGTACAGAGAATACACAAATAAAAACATTCTTCTGCAAGAAGTGGTGACTTGGCATCAAGATGTGTAACCAACCTTGAATTCCTCAAAACTGAGTTTGGGAATGACTTGTGGATCACCGCCACTATCAACACCATAAGTATTATCTGGAAAAAGAGCCTGAAAAGAGAGATTCTAATATTTAACAAGACTATCAATGTGTGATCTTTTACGGAATTGAAGTGCAATGGTTGTTTCTGAATGAAAAAGATATCATGTTTTTTAATGCACTATTAGTATCTCAGAACGTGCAGTTGCCGAAATTCAATCTGAACCCAGAATAAGAAAACAAACCTGTTGAGATGCTCGACCTAGTATGCTGTCAGGCTGAGAATAAACACCTTTCATCTCATTGAAAACAACACCTGCTTTAGGATAAATGATATTGTTTGATTAAAAAAGAGAAATGAAATGGCATCATTAAAGAGAGCATGAAGTGCCCTCAGGTACAGAAATGAGAGGCAAAAAAAGAATAAGAGGCAACCTTTATAAGTTATCTCTTCTGATGGGTCATTCAGTTCGTAATGCCAACCTTCCTGTTGAAATGTCTTTACATCTTCCACGCATCTCGGGAAGAAAACAGCATCTAAATATACATCGACCAGATTATAGAAATCCTGTTGACAATGACAATCATGTATGGCCTTAGGCAAGATGTGATAGAATTTCTTCCATTTATTCAAATTAAAGGTTAAACCTTTGTATTTGTAGAAGCAACAGGATAGCAAGTCCTATCGGGGTATGTAAATGCATTCAGAAACGTATGCAAGCTCCCTTTCAACAATTCAACAAAGGGTTCTTTCACAGGATACTTTCGTGAACCACACAATACACTGTGCTCCAAAATGTGAGGGATCCCAGTTGAATCTTTTCTGCATTGACAGTAAACAGGACAGTTCATAAATTTTATTTGCAAAAATAGAATACATTAGAAGAGAATTGGAGAGATATTCAATAGGGACTGCTAAAATTGTGAGTCCACAAAGTCGACTTGCAGTATAACACATTGCTCTAGCTACTCATTGTAAACAAGAGATAAAGGGAGGTTCAATAAGATTAGCTAGGTGATCATTCCCACAAGAAATGGAAAGCCACCATCCATGGCAGCTACGTCACTGCATCATGCACCATCATTTGCCACTAGAAGGAAATAAATTTTCCTTCCGCTTACTTAACAAAAGCTAATTACAAAAACCAATAAGTTAGCACACTGCATAAGAGTAGCTAGAGTGCAAAAATAATTTTTCAAAGAATACTCCCAGAGAAAACACCCGAATTAATTAAAAGCGTTCAACAACATGGGTATATACTCACGGAGGAGTCCGGAAAACGATTCCAAAGACTTTATTCTCATCGTCATTCGACACAGACATGACCTCAGCACCAGTCTTTTTGTGCTTATACAAAACAGCTCTTGATTTACATTCCTCAATGAATTCCTCCGACACTTGCTCGAACCCGAGCTTATCTGCCAAGTCATTGTCTGCCCCCAAAACCTCTACAAAGGTACAGAAAAACTAAATCAGTCCAAAATCAAATACGAACTTCGATAAGCACCTAAACTTTAAGGGCGGATAAGTTACCCGTGGCTGACTGGAAAGCAGAGGTGGCGGTGGCTCGCACAGATAGAGGGCAGAAGTGTCTTTTCAGCTGAAGCGAATGACTCGACGAGGTGGAGATGAAGCGGAGGTGACTAAGGAGGAAAGAGCGTCTGTATACATTGGGGATAATACGATGTCGTCTCGGGGTAAGTGAAGAGAAGCGGGAGAATCTGCGAACGCTCCGGGAAAATATTCCGGCGGTGGCGAGCGGAGAGGAAGAAGAACGTAACAGCACCGCTCTCTCCATGAAGCGGCTGATGAAATGTGGCGACAGTCAAGTGAGGAAGAAAAAGAAGATAATTTGAGCGAGTTCGGGGGTTTTATTGATTGGGAGGGAACGGAAGACAAACGCCCGAGACTGAATTGAGGGACAAGTAAAGGTTTGTGTTTGGTCCAATTATTTTTATCTTTTTATTTCTCTGGTGAGGCAGTAGCCATTTTGCAGCGTTCTCGACCTTTGATAGGTTTTGATTTGATTTTTCTCTAATGTTGGTTTTTTAGTTGTAAATAATAATAAATAATGAAGATAAATAAATGGAAAACCTTTTGAAAAAAATATCTTCAACTCCGAGATATATATTCAATTATTTATATTTGTAATTGTAGAGAAAATATTTGGTATTCTAGTACTCCAATACTATAATAGGATACAGTACTTGAATTTTTTCCCTAATTGTGACAACTCCATTCTCGTACAATCTTTTTGTAATGTTCAAAAAAATATAAAAAGATATTCGATTTCACATTTTGTTTTTCTTTACAAACAATAATAATGTTGGCTCAAGAATTTTTGTTCACATGGACACCATGATACATGCACCTCTCACAAAACACGTAGGACATAGATAAGACGCGTTGTGGCAAAATTCACTCAGAATAATATTAACAGAAAGTCGAACATCAATCTAACAATTTTGATAACAAGACATTACCAATTTACCAGATCAACAGTGCATGGCAATTTGCGGTGGTATTCAATCTCATTCATCACTGTATATAAAAACATTTCATGACCTTTTGGGGTGTGCACTACTGAGAAATGAAATTTAGGGTTTTCATAATTTTTTGTATGCTTATCAGATTCTTGAATTCTTCAAGCATATATCTATTTGATATATTTTAAAAAAATAATAATAAATAAAATTACTTCTTTTTCTTGCAAAAGCTACCCAAAAAAAAAAACAAAAAAAAAACAAAAACACACAGACACACACATGTTAAAGCTTGAAAGCATGTCAGGACGCCAATCAAGTGGGAGCACAATTTAACTATAAGAATTTCGTATAACACGTACTATGATAACATCAAAAAATTGATTGTTTTTATTATATTCTTTATTGAAAAACAATGATAGTTTTAAAACATGTTCATTATCTAATATATCAATAAATTTTATATCATTTTTATGATTTAAGTTTTTACTAATCTAAAAATACTAGCTACTTGTAGTTCAGACAAGTATTTTAGTGGTTAGATTTTTACTTTTCAAACGAGATGTGCTGTGTTCAAATCACACATGCCCTTTCTCCAATTTTCCCTCCATTCCCTACATCCCTATTGTATAATAAAAGGGGGAGGGAATACTAGCTACTTTAATCTATATTGATATTAATTAATCTTAAGAACTGTGAAATCTCAATTTACTAATTTGTTATAAAAAAACTACAAAAACATAATATTAAAATTAAATTCAAAAAAAAAAAGATAATTCCCCGATTGTGGGCCCAGTGTCCCCTTTTGGCCCCGGCCTCCCTCCGGCATTTGATGTAAGATAAAGATCAAACTATTTATTTAAAGAGCTACTAGTAGATAAGCAAGTTTGGAAAATGTAAAATCTAAACTTTAGACTTTTGTTGGACCCCACTAAAAATAGTATCTAATTGAACGACTGAAATATCTTGTGATTTTTAAATATATATACTGTTTTAATTAGAACTGAACTTGGAAAGCTTCAAGGTGCCAGCAAAGGTAGGGAATCAAAGTATGCGGAATAAAATAATATATTAGAATCTACCAACGCACTATTGTGACTTTACATGTTGGCAAAGAAAACAATATCTCCACCTTTGCAAATAGAAGAAAACAAAAAGCTTTTGTGAAGTATGGGTTGAATTAAAAGTGATTTGTTATTCATAGGTTGGGCTAGTGAACAAAATGACAAGGGAACCCAAATATTTCCTACAAGTAAACCGTAACGTGTAATACTACTGATACTCAACCAAGAAGCAGCAAGCCTATTTTAACAACTAATCAAAGTCCATGAGACTGGATAGTCTGGATTTTACCAAACGGTAAATTTTAGCTACTAAGCATATACCAGGACTAGTAAGCAACCGACTAGAAAATTCAATGATCCAGTTTCCAGAATTGTCAACGTTTAGATATACCATGCAACTTCTCCAATATTAAGTGACCGGGGCCAAGTGAATCAAGACTTTGATGACAAATTTGCAAAAGTTTGAAAGTTCAGATACTGCTTTTTTACAATTAAAATGTTAAATGAACAATTCCACTAGTTTAGGCTAAATTGAAACAAATAGAAATTTCAGGGGCATCAAATCTCAACTATTAGAACATTAAGCGATTAGCGCATCGAGAAAGGTTAAGGCTCATTTAAATATTTTTAAAATTCCCAGGCAATTTGCAAATTTTGAAAATCATAACAAATTTTTGACAAATAGGGATGGAGGCCGAAAATTGGATGTTAAAGAAAATGGCTTGGAAGATTTGAGACGTGTTATTTAGAAGACATGACCATATGACAAATATTGAAGTTGAAGATTTGTAGGATTAACAAGAAAAGAGCCTCCATCTCAATCTGATTATGTATTTAGTTACTACTAATCGAATATAATTTTGTAAATTCCAGAGGCCTAATATATGTGTCTCTGTGTGTGTTAATTAGTTACTACTACTATTATATATATATATGTGTGTGTGTGTGTGTTTGTGTGTGTATATATATGTATATTCGAAGAAAAGTTTCACTAATTATATTTGAAGAAAATTTTCACTAATCATATAGGCATGGGAGAAAACTATCAATTCAAATTATTTCACGTGATAAATGCACATATATTATATCATAAAAATCCGATAGTGAAGAAAATTAGTTTAGTCAATAATTCATCCTCATTACTCATTATTTCTTCTCGAAAAAGATGCATCCGTGTAAAATTGGGCAATCAACCAAATACGTCATGTAAAATTATGAGGAGGCAGAGGAACGAAGGAGCTAGAGTTGTGCCTTCTCGGACATTTTCTCACTGACCGGAGCATCAACTTTATGGCTATGAGCACAGACTTGCGGCTTTATGGCAGCCAAGGAAGGGATTGAACGTGAAGGAATCGGCAGATCACCGATTTCTCTTCTAGTTTCACCATGAAGTTGACATCAAAAGAGTGTTCCAAGGGGGTCTTTGGATATTCCACAACCATTTACTACTTCTCCATAGACTGAAGGCTGGTGAAGTTCCGTCACAAATATCCCTACATGCTGTCAATATATGGGGGTTCAAATTCATGATCTTCCGGTAGGGTACATGGCTAAGACGGTCGGGAAACAACTGGAAGACTTTCTTGGAAGGTTTGTTGAATATGACACAGCCAACAACACTGGAGTTTGGAAGGAATACATGCAGATTCGGGTGCAGTTGGATATTCGTGTACCTTTGAAGCGATGAAAGCAAATCAAGAAAGCTGGAGGCGGATGGTCTATGGTTAGATTCAAGTACGAGAAGCTTAGCACGTTTTGTTATATTTGTAGAATGCTCGGCCATTCAAAACGCTTCGTGAAGAGTAGTTTACGATACCAGTGGAAAATATCACCAAGGAATAAGGGCCTTGGTTGCAAGCTCAACCGATTAGACAGAATACTGACGGTGGTTGAAAGAGGACGATAAAAAGAAGCCGAACGCTAAATTTGGTAAGGAGGGTTTCTCGGTTGGAAATGGAAAATCAAATCAACCAAGATCAAAGGATAATCTGTAAGGCAAAAATTCAGGAATTGGTATAACTAACTTTGGGAACCTTTGCACTGGGAAAGGAAAGGATGTGCTCGGACAATCTATTTTTGAGAGGTGGGATGGACCTCAATAAATTGGGCCTTGAAGATGAGTTGGGCTATGAAGACGAATTGGACTATGAGGATAACATAGACCAGGAAGAGGAGAGTCTTGAATTGCTTGATGACTGTTAGCGTAGAAGGAGTATTACATGCCATGAACACGTGAACCCAGTCATGTTGTTGGACAATAAGGAAAGTGAACATACACAACCAAAAAATGCTCAATCGGCAGGTCCTGTCTAACAGGCCTCCCGGACCTCATGAAGTGCCTTACTTGGAACTACCAGAGACTTGACAACCCCTGCGTAGTAGCTGTTTTATGCAAGCTTATTAATGCTCGTCAGACCGATGTAATTTTCTTATTTGAAACTCTACTTTATTCCAATAATATTGAAGCAATAAGAGTGGAAGTTAAATATGATTGTGCACTTTCAGTAGATAGACAAGGAAGAAGTGGTCGACTTGCTGTGATTTGGAAGAATAAAAACGAATGCAATATAACTGGGTATTCCAATAATCACATCGACTTAGAAGTTGTTGAGATGAGAAGGGTAATTGGAGGCTAACAGGGTTTTATGGATATCCCGAACGTACTAGAAGAAGGGAGTCATGGGATCTTATTCGCTATTTGAATAGTCTGTCTTCGCTTCTTTGGTTCTGTATTGGTGATTACAATGATATCTTGTATGCATCAGATAAACGAGGGGCAGATAAGCGAGGAGATAAACCACACCCTAACTATCTAATTCGAAGATTCAGAGATGTTGTGGATGAATGTGCATTGTGACTTACCACTTCGAGGACACTAATATACCCAGGAGAAGGGTCGTCAGACAAGCGGCTGGGTCCAGGAAAGGCTTGACAAGGCACTTATTACTTTTTCATGGATGAATAAATTCGAGGAAGCACTGTTGAGTAATTTGATTCTTCCAACCTGAATCATTTACCACTGTTATTGGAGACAACATTTGATAATGGAAGAGGATTTTCATGTAGGATAAAGTTTGAGAATAACTGGCTCAAGGGACCAGATTTTGAAAAGTGTTGCACACAAATTTGGAAGGCATAGCCGTGGGTGAAATTCAGCAGCATTTTGGCCATTGTTTGCGAGATTTGTCACAATAGAGTAGGGCACGAACTCACAATTTAAAAAGAAAGTGACTAAGCTAAAAATGGAAGTGGAACGGCTTGACGTGATATGAATGGAGCAGCGGCAGTGGAGTACAAGCAGAAACATGAGGCATTAGCAACCATGCTAGTACAAGAGGAAACTTATTGGCAGCAACCGGTAAAGAAGCATTGGTTGATTGAAGGAGATGCAAACACTACCTACTTTTATGCAGCTGCATCGACAAGGAAGAAGCAAAATTGTATTCATAAACTACAAGACTCCGCGATGGAAGTGTGAGAAAATGGACAAACTTTGTTCGGTGGCCAAAGACTAGTTTTAATAATTTGTATAGTGACACGGAGATGAGGACAGATGGCATATTTGATTGTGTAACCAGCAGAGTTATGGAGGAAGATAATGTTATGTTGAATGAACCTTTTCAACGGGAGGAGTTTGAGCTATCTATTAAGCAAATGTACCTGGATAAATCGCCGGGACTGGATGGACTGTACGCTGCCTTTTTCTAAAAAGCGTAGCATATCATACATGAGCAAGTGGTGCACAATTGCAAGCTTTGGATTAAAAATAAGAGTTTTTCCTCATCGTTGAACGATACTATGATTGTTTTAATTCCTAAGGTTGAGAACCCGGTGACTATGAAAGATTTCTGACCAATGGCTTTATGTAATGTTTTCTATAAAATTATTTCTAAAGTTTTGGCCAACAGATTAAGAAGAGTCCTGCCTGGCATTATCTCTAATACTCAACCGGCCTTCGTGCCTGGACGGCTATTACAGACAATGTGGTGATTGCATTTGGAGTGATGCATCACATGAAGAAGAAGAAGAAGAACAAAGAAAGAAAAGGAAATATGGCATTGAAAGTGGATGTAAGCAAAGCCTATAATCGTGTGAATTGGGAGTTTCTTCACCAGGTGATGATTAGAATGGGTTTCTCATTGCAATGAGTTCATCTTATCATATTGTGTGTCGCTACTGTGCAATACTCTGTGTCAATCAATAGGAGAGAAGTGGGGCCTATAATCCCTCGGTATGGTTTGAGACAAGGTGATCCCTTATCGCCTTACTTATTTATTATCTGTGCGGATGTCCTCTCATCGTTGATTAGGCGGGCAGTGCTTAGAGGGAATACACATAATTGTAAAGTGGCCTGGTATATACCTAATATCTCACACCAGCATTTTTGCTAATGACATCTTCTTCTTTAGGGCTACCGAAGGGGAATGCATTACCATGAAAAGTATTCTACCTAAATATGAACAAGCTTCTGGACAGGTTGTAAATTTTGAAAAGTCTGGGATATCTTTTAGCCCCAATATACAGGAGAACATGATGCATGGTCTATCGTGTTTGATGGGAGTTGAAGCAACTTTTGACACTGGAAAGTACCTTGGGTTGCCATCTATGGTGGAAAAGAAAAAGAAAGAAGTTTTTAGCTTCCTGTGTGATTGAATCTGGCAGAAGATGCAAGGATGGCAGGGGAAATTACTATCTAAAGTAGAAAGGATGATTCTGATAAAGACAGTTGCTCAGGTGATTCAGGCATCTTGCATGTCTATCTTCATGTTGCCAACTTTTTTGTGTGATGAATTACAAAGGCTTATGAATTCGTTTTGGTGGGGTAGCAGAGAGGACAACCAATGAGGAATTAATTGGTTAAGAACAGAAAAACTACGTGTGAGACAAAAGTTTAGTGGTATGGGATTTCGAGATTTGCATGCCTTCAATTTGACCATGTTGGGGAAACAGGGATGGAAACACTCATTTCGCAACCGGAAGCTCTTGTCAGTCAAGTGGTAACATCCCATAAAATTTTAAGACAAGTTATCATTTAATTAAATGATGAAAATTGAAATATGACAATATAATTGTACTTGAATGGTTATAGGACTATCCAGAATTATAATATAACAACGTGATGGCATTGGATGACGAGATTATTACCCAAATGAATATGATCACATGATTGATACTTGGACAATGAATTAGAATTAAAATATGGTTATTAAGAATATATTGATAATGTAAATGTTATTTGGACAAAGTTTGAATAGCCGTTTGAAATGTCACAAGAATTTAAAGAATTGTGACTCAAGAAAGCCTAAAGGTAAAGAATTTGATAAAGTTAACATTTTGGAAGTTGATAGCCTAATTATAAAACCTTAGTAAGTGAAAAGGCTTGAGTAACGAGAATCAAAACGTTATGATTTAATCATAAGATAACTTAAAGTATAGGGATTGCTTGGGCAATTTTCCCCAAAGTGTACGGTGCCATGACACACCACTTGTAGCTTTCTGGTTGGCGGAACCCAAAAGTTTATTAAAAACAATTAAACTCGGATATTTTGGCAACCATATATATGAGGGAGGGGATGGAGATTTTCTTAAGCCCTCCAAACTTCTATCCCTTGCCGTCTTCAACGCCATAGCTAACCATCTTAAGCCAAGATCTCTCTACACCTTTATAATTTCCTTATAACAATTGTCTTGCTGCTTGGTAATGCAAGTTCTTCAAATAAAAAGATAAAATTCGTCCAAATATAGTGATAGAAGAAAAAACAAGCCTCAGAACCTATCAAACCTTAAATGTTATACTTGGAAATGATCTCTCATCATATATATAATAAATACAACATGAAATATCACTTTGATCAAGAAAAATGAAGGTTTTGAGGGTATTTATCAACAACTCAAAGAATCTTTAGAAAAATCAAGTTAAAGATGTGAGTAACTAATACTTTGATTCCCTTTTTACATTCATGAAGTTTTGATACGATAAGCATAGTTTGATTGAAGTCTCCTATAAGATAAATATCTAATTTGATGCATTGACAAGGAAGATTGCTTTATTGTATTTGAATCATTAGTTACTCTACCCGTTTTGTATTGAAGTGCTTTGAATTGTTTCCTACACTATGACCTAGTCAATGATCTCGGAATAGGAAAGATTAGTGTGGTGTCTGATTTGAATGAGAACTTCGGTAAGGGTCAATCAGGGTTCATTGTGGATCCATTAAATTGCACATGGCCATGGTTGAATTGATATGATTCTTGCGCGCACTATAGGTAGTAGTTTAACTAGTGATAGGACCCATCTGTGCATTGAAAATTTTTGTGCATTGAATGACTTTTTGGAAATTAAATCATTCAAATAAAAGGTAAATCAAAGGGTTTTATTATTCACTGAATACTTTATACTCATTCCCTTCTTTACTACATTTTTGTAGATGATTGAAGCTATGACATTTGAAAAGTAAGGCAAGCCAGGAGTTGAACCATGCTCGCGAACGGGAGTAGAGTTGTGCATCTAGTGTAAACCTGTCTTTGAAACTATCATGAATTTAATACTTTTATGCCCACCTCTATAATATATATATTTTTACATTTTATAACATATAAAATAATTGGGAGATATAATCTTTATATTTATTTGAATCCTACTTTTCACTGTAAAAGTTCTCTAATGATTCAACGTATATTGGTAATCAATGAAATATATTTATTAATATATTTTCTTGTGTTTTTACATTTTATTGAGAAAACTAGCTTTAAAGTTTTCTTAAAATTTTCACAACTTGTTAGCTTATATAATTAGTTTTATATGTGAAACTCTATAAAATAAGGTCAAGTGGATTGTTTTATACGTCCCGTCCCTACAGTTCGATATTGAAGCTTTCGCTATGGTACTTATAAATTAATATAAGATATTCAGAAATACTATAAAATTAGCAGGGGCGTGACACAAGTCCTGAAGGCAAGGTATTATCCTACAGGGGACTTCTTTTCCTCTCAGCTCAGATATTGTCCTAGCTTCATGTGGAGAAGTATATGGAGCTCTAAGTCCTTGCTTATGAACGGCGCTCGTTGGAGAGTGGGAGACGGTAAAAGCATTCATGTTTGGAGGGATCCTTGGATAAAAAGTAATTATCAACTTAGATTGGCAACGATTGAAGACTCCGAGCTTGAAGAATTATATGTATGCAATTTGATGAAGCCTCATAACTAAGAATGAGGCTTGGATTTGATTCATGCATTATTTGTTGAAAGTGATGTTGAAAATAGAAGCATCCCACTAAATGTATCTCCTCAACCAGACAAAATCATTTGGCATTATAGTACTCATGGGAACTATATGGTTAAGTCGGGATATAGAGCTTTTATGGAGGCAAAGAAAGAACTTGTGGCTTTACAAGAACACGACCCTTGGAGGAAATTGTGAAAAATGAATATACCTCATAAAATGAGATCTTTATTTTGGAGAGCTTGTTGTGATTGTTTGCCCACGAGAGAAAAATTGATTCGAAGTGGGATACAAATAACACTAGAATGTATCTTCTGTGAAGGGGCTGAGTGTCACGCCCCCAAATTTACTACTTTATTTTTATTGCAATCGACATATAACAATAGCGGAAGCATTTACAAATTAATCTCGATATCAAACTGAGGGCGAGACTTTACAAATACAAGTGAAAACTATTATACATGATATCATATTATTATAGCTATACAACAGATATTGCGGCCACCCACAATCAAACCTCGACCACACACTGAAATCTCGATCACATATATGTATCTCTTTGGGACGATCTGACTGTAAAGCTCTAAATTCAATACTTATAAGATTGTTAGGGGAGGATGGGTGAGTACAAAGTACCCAGTGAATAACAACACGCATTGGCTCATGATGGAATGAAAGAAGTCTATAATAACATAAGGAAGCTAATCATAAGCACAAGTCTGGTCATCCTTAGCTTAGCCTCTACTCGAAAATGCAATAAACAAAAATTCAATAACAATTCAAAATGACCAAGACCATATAGCAAGGCCATACAAAGCAAAGCAAACGGGTGAACAACGCCACTAGCGAAGCCCAAAAATAAGAAACAATGGTTTCTCCAAAGTAATGGTGCACCGTCAGTAATCAAATGCCAAAACAAAACAATAGGAGCATGAGAAGCAATTTCACACAATCAAATATTGAATAACAAAGAGAGATTATGGAAGATATAAGCTTCAAAGAGGGGAAGCCAAGGTAGACGTTACTCACCTCAAAGATTTGCTTTCCCAAAGATATTTTCAAGTCTTTAATACTTTGTTAATTCTAGCCATCTAAACACTACATTTTTATTCATTCTATTATATTACAAATGAGAGACATTCACATATTTAGAGGGAAATGGCCAAAATGTTCACCCGTGAGAGGGTCGCGGGGTTACACTGCTACCCTACCTATATGGGTGGCTGTTATTGGCCCACCCACATGTAGGTGGGCCAATAACAGCCCCCCATATAGGCAGAGTAGCGGTGTAATCCCGCAACCCTAGTGGTGGGTGTTTTAAGAAATGTTTGGATTAATTACCCTTTTATAGAGATTAGAAATTAATTAAAAATGAATATCATATGAAATCCACAAATTATAAAACTACCAAGTGTCCTAGACACTTGGCAAAACTAACACATTTATTATTTAGAAAATAGTAAGTGTCTTAGACATTTGGCAAAAATAACAACCAATTATTTATAAAAATGACCATTGTGCTATAAACTTGGCAAAACTAGGACCCTCCATAGTTACAAAAATAACCTATGTCATGTAATTTGACGAACATTGTTAAAAATTCATGGGATGTTACACTGAAGAGACAATGCGGCATATTCTTATGGAGTGCTCCTATGCTAAGAATGTTGGAGATGGGAGAATATTTGGAGACTGCAAGGAGATGGAGGCTCATTTAAAGACTGGTTCTTTTATGTTCTAGACTAGATAACAAGGAAAGTCTAGACGCTGAGCGAGTTGGGGCTCTTCCGATCTGCTTAGGCATTATAGAAGCAGAGGAACCTTAAATTGTGGAAGGGCCAACAACAACACCTGTTACAAATGGTTAATACTCTACTTGAATTGCAGTATGCTAGAAAAAGGGATATTGTTGATATGTTGCCAAGAACTCGAGAGACTTGGAGGAAGCCGCATGCTGGGGATCCTAAAGTGTAACATTGACGTAGCCATTTATGGGAGAGAGGAAGGCGTGGGTTTTGGTATGGTGCTAAGAAACAAAGAGGGCCAATTTATTTGTTGTCGCATGCAAATTCCCCAAGCTAAACTTCCTCCGAAATAAGCAGAAGTATACGCATTAAGGGAAGCTGTGGGATGGATGTCCAACAAGGGATGCTAAATTGTCATTGATGCCTGGGGAAGGAAAAAAAAGATCAAACTGAAATTGGCCTACTTGTTGGTGATTGTTGGATGCTAATGCAAAGGGCTCACAATTGTAAGGTGGAACATGTTAAAAGAGAGGCTAATGCGGTGGCACATGAGTTAGCTCGTAGGGCGTTCGTATAATAATCCATGTATTTCTTTTAGTCCTTCTAGTTGGCTTCATGCTTTACTACATCATGATGTACCGAATGATCCATTAATGAATGAGAATTGATTTCCTCTTTTTTTTTAAGGTCTATAAAATTATGACAGTGATATTGATAATTAGAAATAATTGTTATGACTCATGTGAAGCTAAAGGCTTCTAGAGCTTATCCTAGAAATATTTATGAAGTTGATTTTTTTGAAATTTGAAAGAAATATATATATGTTGGTGAAAATGTAAAAAGAAATTATTGAAAAGTGTGAAATTTTACTTATTACATGGAGAATATGGTTATTAGTTATAATATTAAAGTTTTTTAACTTGACGGATCAACTTCAGATTTAAGATAAAACACATCAAGTGTAGAAATATCCAATGATGATACTACCAGTATGTGGCATTTGTATTCATGTCATCAATTGATAATAAACTATAAAGTAAGTTATAAGATTTACATTATTGAATTTTAATGTCACTCAATGGTGTGATTAGTTACCCGTAGAGATTAGTGGTAATTATTAAAATTAAACAGTATATTACTCTCCACGAGGATTGAGAAAGTTTAGTTGATATTAAGCTTCGAAAAGAAAATTTAAAAGTATAGTTTTTGCGTATATGTCATTTCACTTATTTATCTCTTATTATTCCACCCAAAAAAATATAGTTTTTATTAATTGATTGAAAACAATACACGGCAAACACGAACATATTATAAAGCACATGCCGCAAAGTTCGCAAAGGCAGAAATATGTACTGATGCGTTTTTTTAATTTGTTTCTCAAGACAAAGGGTAAGTCTCAAAGTACGTACACTGAGGCATAAGCATCACAAACAATTGAAGGACTTCTCATGCAAATTATGACAATGTATTTTTGTGTGTGTGTGTGTTTTTTTCCTTTATGTACTAACTAGTTATTTCACCCGTGGAACTCCTTTATATACTAACTAGTTATTTCACTCATGCGTTGTACGGGATAATAAAACCAGATAATATAATCAATTCAAGAGGATTAAAGATGATTATATAAAAAAGATTTAAGTTATATTATCATTTGTGTCTATAAAGAAAAATAATATATGTGCTATCAATTAATGAAGATAAAAAAATGGTCTAATTAAACGAAAGGAAAAAATTTAAAAAACTTTGTGAATATTAGAATCAATCTGAAAAATAATCTGATAGTGCGAGATAAAGGCAGATACCATTCACCAGCTCACAACAAATTTTTTTCAATAATAATCCATTAAAATTATAAACTTTTTAGAAACTCAAGACTCATAAGCTAAGACTCTATTATACATAGAACTTCTCCAAATAACTTAATATAGGCATAAATCTTTAATTCTTTTCACTAATTAACTAATGTAGGATTCATTTTCTATACACAAAGTATCATTTTCAATGACCATTAAACTATAATATTGGATCGTTTGCATTGTGTATAACGAAGAAAAATATTGGTACCACCCAAAATACGATATCTTTTATTAATAAAAATAAAAAATCACACAAACAAACTAAAGGAAACATTGAAAATAATTTATGAATACTGGAACTAATCCAAAAAACAATCCGACGGTGTGATATACAGATTCATAGGTTCACAATTAACCAATGTGGGATTCCGTTTCTATACCTAAAGTCACATTTTCAGTGACTGTTAAGTGACCCTTAAAGTATAATATTTGATCGATTACGTACGTGTAACAAAAAACAACATAGGTGTTACTCATAATACGATATATTTCATTGATGAAGATAAAAAAATTGTCTAAAAAAGCTAAGAAAAATATTAAAGAAAATATGCGAATACTGAAATTAATCTAAAAAACAATCCGACGATGCAAGATAAAGACGAATATGGTTCACTGGTTAATAATAAACTTTTTTCATTAATAATCTATTAAAATTTTAAACTTTTTGAGAGCTATGGGCCGATAAGCAAAGGCCCTTTTAAGTATAACCCTTCTCTAAGAAGTTTAATATAGGCATACATTCTCAATTCTTTTGACTAAATTATCAATGCGGGATTCATTTTCTATACCCAAAGTCATATTTTCAATGACTCTTAAAAAATGAATAAAATTTCAACTTTTTTTTTTCAACAGCAAAGCTAAAAAAATTATAAAATCGATTTTTTTCCATGTTATTTTAAATAAAAATTAATTTTTTTCAATTGTTTAGTAGAAACCGGTCCGTTGACCTTGAACATTTTCTAAACATTTGTGAATACTAGAGTCAGTTAGGAAAACAATCTGAAGGTATCGGATAAAGACGGATACGGTTAATTGATTTATAATAAACTTTTTTCAATAACGTTCTATTAAATTTTGAACTTGTTGAAAACTTAAGGCATATAAGTTAAGACTTTATTATACATAACGCTTATTCAAGTAATTTAGTATAGTATATATCCTCAATTCTTTTTACTAATTAACCAATGAGGGATCCCTTTTTTATACATTTACGTATGTGTAACGAAAAATAATACAGGTGCTACCTACAATACAATATCTTTCATTAATAAAGATAAAAAGATTGTCTAAAAAATTTAAAGAGAACATTAAAGAAAATATATGAATATTGGAACCATTTAGAAAAAAATCTGACAATATGTGACAAAAAAGTTATTTCACAATAGACTTTTTTCATTAATGATCTATTGAAATTTTAATAGATGCAATGATCTATGATATAATAGCTGCATACATGTGTTGAATTACAAGGCAATATATTCTTTCAACTTCTCTATTTAATTTTCATATTGAACTTGAATTTTGATCTCTAATAAGATACTTTAGCCTACCATGCATCGCACGAGTACTAAATTAGTGAAATGAAAATCTAAAGACGTGTGCTCTTCCGATCTGGTTTGACTCGAATCCGATTTTACTTTTAGAAACGGAACTAGAATCTTTAGACACAAATATTCAGTTGGAAAGGTCTGAATCGATTCTTGATATGGTTAATTGGGTTCGGTAAAATTAAGCCCATTGTTTTTAATAGATCTATTAAATATAACATGATTTCTAATGATTTGGTATTTTAGGCAATCAATCTTTTGACGTATCGCAAATTGGGCCTTTTGAGTCCACATATAGATTCTTGATTAGTCAGGAGTATCGAATTCAGTCCTTCATAGAGTACTGGACTTTTTTTAGTCCTTACGGCTGTAGTCACCTCATCTTACTATTAATGTACACACACAACAAGAGAATTCAGCTTTCCTTTATGTCTAGGTCTAAAAGTAGTGTTACGTATTTATTTGTGACAAAGATTGAAGCTTCGATTTGATCTTTTAATGAGTTCTATTGGCTCACTATGATTTTGTATTTCTTGAAAGAGATGTGTGTATATATTCACAATAGGTCCGCGGAAAAGGGAGAACAATAATATGCAAATGGAAGATCTCTTTCACTAATTAAAAAGTGAATAGGAAAATAACATGGGTGGTTAATATTTTGTATGATTATTGGGTAGTAGATACTTTCTTTTAGTGAGTGATTATAATCTTGATTTGTTCATTATAGTTTTAATTTTTAGGAAGTTCTCCTTATTATAACTAATCTAGCTTATTTATCTTATTATTATTATTTTTAAATAGTAATAAATTTGTAGCAGATTTAAGGATAATAAATTCCATTATCTTAAAGAACACAATACGAAGCATGATTTATATTTATTAGCAACTAATTTTTCAACTTTTTATGTGTTAGATTATTTTATAGTATTCTTCTTACGCATTGCACGAGTGCTATACTTGTATTACATTAATCTAAATTAAGTGTAGTTTCTATCTTATTTTCGGCCTTTTACTAGTGCTGTAAGCTAACTAATGACATCATATTTTGTCTATCTTCCCATGTTTTCACCTACCATAGAATTTAAAATTCCCTTTCTCATTTCCCAAAGAAACCCATAAAGATTGGATTTTTTTCCTATGAATGTGATATTTTTCATAAAAAACAAATGCAATCAAACATGCTGTAAGTTTGTAGAAAATGCACGTAATGAGAAATGTTAGGTGCCTTATTTCATTGCAAGAAAAAGAGCTCACCGAAATGTTGTCAATGACGGTTGGTAGAGTTAAAGACTTGGCAAGTTTGTACTTGCACTATAACTTTAGAAAACTATTATAAACTTACTTCGCATCAATGATCTTTACCTGAATGTCAATAACTTTTTTATGGAGATTTTAGTTTCATTCTCATTGGAAACACACAAAGCTTACATGGTTAGTTTTTTTTTTTAATGTTTTAGCATAATAAGTCGGAAATTAGTAGCTAAAGAAGTTTTTGCATTTAGATTTGTTTGTCAAAAAATCGACATCTAATAAATTTCTCTTGTAAATATTTATTATTCTTTCATACCAGTTCCTTTTTTCCAAAGTTTGGGTTTCAAAGTCATACAAGATGGAAATTTTTGAAATTTCAAAGGTATTTAGAATGCAAAGAGTCAATTCATAGTTCAAGCATACATTTGATTAATACAATATTAAGATTGGGTGCTATTTTTAATAAATAAGGAGATCGGAAGACTCATACTATGCAATTTGATTGGCCACATTGAATGTAAGAAATAATCTTCATTAATGAGTTTAATGGTCTAATTATTTCTGTTGATATAAATTCATCTTTTATATTTTCGACTAATTTACAAAAGTTTCCCATTTATTTTTCAAATTCCTATTGTTATTTTTTTAACATTATTCTCTCCGTACATCGTACGGATGATATACTAGAAAAATTAAAAATAGATTAAGTAATTAAAAAAAAAGAATGTTGAAATTGTACCCATTTAATAATGCATTCTTTAAATTAAAAAGTTAATTTAGAAAGACCCTTGAAGCATAATTTTAAGGTTTTACTTTCTAAATTTAAGAGCACTTTAAATTTAAAGAAACTTTTGGAGATGCCCCTGCTAGGGTTGATACAAAAATGCAAAACCCTACAGTCACATGGGAATATTTAATAATGACCGAGATGGTTTCTCGGAGTCCAACGGTCAACCAGTGAAAATGCCAAATACGTGCTAATTACTTCTACCTAGAACATTCAGATCAGCCAACATTATTGTATTTAAGTTGGGCCTATCTTTATAAGACTTCAACCCAAAGTAAGGATCCAATCCAACATTCTCTACATGTTAAGTCTTTCAAAGCCAATAACATGCATACACAAAGAAAGAACCAAGTGTCAATGTTCAACTAAATTCAAAGCCTTCATTCTCAAAATAAAAATAAAAACTAAATTTAAAGCCCTAACAAGAAGTAATAAGAAAGTCTTCAATTTATTTACAAACATAACTTCTGTTCCAGTATTAGTCGGCGATATCCATGTAGGAACGTTCACTAGCTTAACAGCTTCATATTTCTCTAACGAAATGAAACTTGGCATCAATATATTTGAATATATCGTAAAAACTGTGTGTATGTTAAGAGCGCACTTTGACATCAATATTGTAGATTTCAACAATTTCATTTAAGTAATCAAGTCCACCCACTAAAATCTGCCCAATCCAACAGATGTTCATCAATCTATAGCCTCTTTAATGATATATGTTACATATATCAGGGCATCTTAACAAAGAATGCAAAACTTATAAACAGTGAAATTTTTTATGTTACATTACAAGTCCAAAACAAAAGCTGGATAATACAAAAGTGATTATTTTGCCTACTACAGTTTGAGCTTTAATTATATCTAATACTTGCCTTTGGTTGTTCAGGAAAATGGAGTAGAATACAAATTATATAAATCCAGGGTTGTGGAGCCCGGCCCGTAGCCCACCCCGTGTTTTCTTAGGACAAAAGAATCAGCATAAAGAACGGCAGTCTAATTATTTACAGTAAGAATTTTCCACTTTGCAATTAAAAACATTATATTCATTTTATTCCGAAATTTTTTTATTTATATCTCCATTCCCCAAAGTATGCTGTGCAACTGGCTTACAGAATGATTACCGTTCAAAGCATGGATTACAGAATGATTTCGCATTGAAATAAATTCTATAAATGTGATTGAGAACGTGATTGATTTTGTTTGAGCTAAATTGAAAATTAGCTTATAAAAGCGGCCTTGTTACTTCTATAATAATGGAGCTGGGTCCATCCTATATATCTTCGCTTGTTATTAGCAAAATGTTGTTGGTTGAGAGATGCAATAATCAATTTATTTTAAATCATTCCTCATCAATCTAGAGGCTGGCTCATAAGAATTTCTTAAAAAATGGTCCAATATTATAAACTAGTATATTACCCGTGCATTGCGCGGGATCCAAAATCCAAAAAACTAATTTTTCTTTTCCAAAATATATATCTTACTTATCAATTCTAGACACTTACAATTTTTTTTTTTTTTTTGTAAAATAGATATCACAATAAAATGAAATTAACATTTTAACTTAATGCAAAACATACAGTAAAATTAGCTTAAATTTTCAGAAAACTGCTTTAAAAATTTATTGTTGTGTTTCTCTTATAATAATCATTGTTACGGCATGTCACTATCTTCAACTATTTACGATTTATCATACAATTGACCATGACTAAATACCAATCTTTTAAGAAAAAAATCCAGTCATTAGCTTATTTACATAAACAGCTCATAAAGTTCAGGGGCATGGTAGAAATGGCCCCAACCATTCATTTTGGCGCTCGACTCCCTGATCTTTGTGTTCAGTTGTAAGAATAGCTCTTTTCATTTTATAATTAATAATATTAGTTGACCATTGAAGTTGAATTATTTTTCATTGAAATGACTAAAGATCACCTTAAATTTTAAAGTAAATGACTATTTACACAAATGGCATATAATATTTAAAGTTGTTGCATAAATGACCCCTAATTTTTTTAAGGTAAAAATTAGATAATTTTTCTTAACTTAACTAATAATTAGTTGTGGAACTTTAAGTGAGTTAACTAATTTTTTTTCAAACAAAAGAATGAACTTTTTTTTTTTTTTTTAAATTACAAGGGGAGGGATGGGGGACTCGAACCCGGGACCTCCCGACAAAGGGTTAAGCCCTTATCCACTGGGCTAACCACTTGGTCCAACTTTTGGATAGTACTCTATGTTAAAATTTGTTGACAACTTTTTGATAAAAATGTCAATCAAACATTTTTTTGGTCATAATTATCTTATTATTATAACAATTGACCGAAAAAATGCAATCTAATTTACATTCTATTAGTTTAAATGGTAAAAAATACTGTTTATCATAAAGTCTATGGTAAGTTTGCTAATGTCCTTCCGGAATAATAATAATAATAATAATAATAATAATAATAATAATAATAATACAATGTCCACTCTTCAACCTGTAAATTAGCTACAAATCCAACAATTTACACTCACATTTCTTCCCATACAATATTTATCTGACCCATAATTAGTCAAAGTCATTGGTGGTACTTCACAAAGAAATGGTAATATTTTAAATGTATTTTACAACTACGAACATCAATCAAACCATTGCTCAAAAATCATCATATCTTTTGTAAATCACTCTTGCAATGCTCGAAAATTGCAATATACAATATCTATGTTGACAATATGAATATCATTCAATTCATTACTAATTATAAGAAACAGTTACGTACTAAAAAACCAATATATTATGATACAAGTAGTCAAATTTTTGTTATGTTAAGCATGCAAAAATAAATAAATATAAATAAATGAACAAATAGAAATGCCTCTTTCGCAAAAAAAAAGAAAAAATAGTGCCATTAGTTTTCGATTAAAAAATTTCTAAAGTAGCAAAAATAAATAATTATATATTTTTTAAACTAAATAATTATAGTTTTTTTAAAACATAAACAATTATAATTTAAAAAAAAAAGAAAGAAAAAGGTCTATAATAAAGCACTAAATCCTTCATATTACTTAACGAAGTTATTTAATGGCTGCAAATTGACAATTAACCCCTTTTTTCTTTGACACACAATTCTAGAATTTGATAATTAAACAAAAAAGTTTGTAAGATAAACTATGTATACAATGTTTCTGTTGGAATCAAAATAATATAATCAGTCAGACTTTTGTTATGCTACGCACGTAATAAAATAAATCTGTATGTAATATATACACTATGCTAATCTAAAAGCAAAAAGTCTCTTTAGAAAAAAAAAAATCCCCCCAAAATCCTATATCTAAGACTAAAACCGGGAAATAGATCACAACCTTCCATTCAAGAAAAAGATATTAGCCGTCAATTTGATGAGGATGTGCCAAATCAGACTAAACTGGTATTTCCCCAAATTCTTCAATTAATTGAGCAATCAATCGAAAATAAGTGTCATTTCCACTATTGATAATAAAAAATCCAAATCCATATGGCACAATTTCTGAAAATTTCGGGGAATGTAAAAGGAACAACGTAAGATTCAATGACGACTCCGCCAAAGTTTGCCCTAAGTACACAAAGACTATCCATTGTGTGTGTGTGTAAAACACAGCTGTTTTACAACTAACCCTTCAAGTTTCAAGGCAATAGAATATGTTCCATTTGTTAATGTTAACTTGAATTCATTTTTGTTTTCCATTTTTACTACATATCAATTGCAACTTTCCCAATTATAAAAATAAAGATGGTTGGCATATGGGTTAAATACTTACATTCCCGATGTAAAGTCACAGGTTAGAACCACACCAACAGCTTCCATAATTTCTCTTTCCCGTAACCAATATTCCTCTTGTAACAAAAAAACTACAAAAATAAAGAAAACTTAAAATAAAATAGTACAAATCATATTAAGCAACTAAAAAATAATTAATAAAATATAACATAAATGACACATTTAATTAATATGCAAACTTATCTTCTACATGCGTTGTTGAATGTTACTTTTAAAATTGGTTAACTACAATTAAGTTGAATAGAAATTGGTCGGGAACTAATTAATAACTTATATTTTCATTTAGTTTCCAAGAAATAAAATACAAAGATCAGAAACATATACATATTTTCATTAGTTCTCAGTACAAATTTGTAAATACTAAAAGAGAAAATCATAAATTTTTCTAAAATATAAATAATAATAATTTTTTAAAAACCACAAGAAGAGGTACACTATCAAAAAACCAATACACACACGTTAACATGCTAAATTAATTAACTAATGCAACTTAATTTATGAAATATTATATTGTGAGGATGGTATTATGTAATATATTATGGCACATTACATTGTTTTAAAAAATGCTAAATCTAAAAAGAAATAACTATTATTCGCACATAAATATCCCTCCCCTAATTTCCTCCCCCCTCTATATCCCCTTTGTATCAAAATAATAATAATAATGATGATGATGATTTTTTAAAAAAGGAACTAAAGGAAATGTATAGGAAAGTTGTATTAAAAAAAAAGTGAAAAGAAAAGAAAGAAAGTAAGAAAGAAACGTCTAAGAAATAAACAAAAGAAAAAGAAAAAAATGAAATAGAGAAAAGAAAGAACTAAGAAAAAGTAAAATTAAAGTAAACACGGCTGATTTGCAGCCAATTGTTGATGGGTTGTGCTATTTGAACATAAACAAATATAAAAAATTTAACAAAATTGACACATGACATAATTTTATTTTTCAACACATTACATCATTTTTACATCAACATTAATTACACACAACACTTGTCAATTTTGTCAAACATTTTGTCTTTTTTTTTGTCCAACAAGAATTTTCCATTGTTGATTCTAGTTTCCAAGGCAGGCGTGATATGCCTTGCAAATGGAAATCTCTTTCTATAGGAAATGGAAAATTCTTTATAGTAATACTCAATTTTGCAGTCCAACACATCTTTAATGACTACAACACGATTTTAAAGGAAAGAAAATAAATAAAAAGCAAAAATTTTACCAATAGGCAACTCAAATTTTCCCTCCAAAAGTTATTTATAGACTATTCCCCTTTATATAATATATAGATGTGAAAATTTTCCATGTTAAGATACAGCTAGCAAAATAATGTTAATTATTACAATTTCAACTAAAATATACCATGCTATATATTGTTCCTTTCGAAGACCGAGGTTCAAAGAATATGAATTATATACCTATAATAATTGAGCCCAGCCAGCCCCATATTTTCAAGGGACAAAAATTTAACCTAACCTACCTCCCCACTCAAGAAGCATCTACGCAAGCTCCAATTTTTCAAATTTAGAATACAATTGTGTGCCAAGGCATTGCCAAGTACGGCCAATTGCGTGCCAAGGCATTGCCACATACGCCCACAGCTTGGGCATGTGTTTGCCAAAGCATTGCCATGACATGGCCAAGCATAGCAAGACAAGGTCAATTGCGTGCCAAGGCATTGCTAAGCACGGCCAATTGTGTGCCATGTGCCATGTAAGAGGTGCAACGCCGACCGACCTCGATCTTCTGAAAAGGGTTTAAGTGTGAAGGCGCGCAATTGGCCGTACATTGGCTATGCCTTGACCGTGCCATGGCAATGCCTTGGCAAGCATATGGCAATGCCTTAACCGTGCCGTGACCGTACTTGGCCATGCTTGACTGTGCTTTGACACGTAATCGGCCGTGAGATTATAAGCATGGCCTATATATTTACTTTATAATGGAGCTGAGCCATTTGCTAAATGATGCATATCACAATCCACTCACATTGTTAGAAAAATGTTGTTGGTCGGGATATCTCAACCATATTGATTTATTTTATATTGATTCTAATCAATCTAGAGGCCGTTTCATAAGAGTTTCTTAAATATTAACAATAGGGTTAATTTCATAAATAGTCCCCGACCTTTGAGTTAAGAATCGATTAGGTCTCTAACATTTTTTTTGACCTTTTAAGTCTCAATCTTTCACAAATTTGCATGATAAGTCCTTTTTTAATGGGTTTTAACACAAATCCACCCATAGTGCTATCAGTCCGGCAGCATGGAGCCCTGTTGTCGAAAATGCAGCCATTTTCGACAGCAAATGGGAAGATTTACCCCGCTTTTTGACAACCAGAAACGGAAACATTCCGACAGTCATTTCCGTCAACTGTTCTTGGCAGAGGAGGGTGTGGTGGGTAGGGGTGGGGAGGGTTTTTTTTAATATTTTTTAAATCTTTTATTTTTAGAATTAAAAAATTAAGGGGTATAATAGTAATTTTATTGAAAAGTTAATGGTAATATTGATAAAATTTGTTAAAACTAACCTATCGTGTGAATTTATGAAAGGCTAAGGATCTAGGAGGTTAAAAAAAGGATTAAGGAACTTGTCAATTTTTAACTCAAAAGTTAAAGACGGCTTGTGAAATTGAACCTTTACAATATTGCAATGGACAAAATTTTCTAGGTCCAAAATGAAGTGGATAGAACGTGGTATTCAGTTGACAAAATGACGGTACCTAGTACAATTTAAAATATTATATCATTACTAGCCTTTTCGAAGTTCAAGAGAATGAATTTAAATCTATACTGAGCCCGGCCGCGGCCCAGCCTCATGCACCTTTTCTTGGGTACAAAAAGTTCAACGTAAACAACCTTTCCATTGTTTGAATTTTTCAAAATTTCACACACACACACATATACTTCATACAATTAATTTCATTATTTACAGTAATCTCCAACTTGTACGAGGAATTTTGTTCAACTTGCTTATTATGTTCCAGTACTGCTCATACTTGACTAAGAAATTTTGCTAATAATAGTTTTTCAAATTTTACCATTGTGCCAGTAGCCAAATTAACCTGCCAATATCATAGAACTCGCAATGTATGATCACGAAATGTTCACAGTCCACAACCCACGAACTCAAATTTATTTGAACAAAACATCTTACATAACTTCGTCTCTCACGCCATGAAAACTCGATGGTTCACAAGTCTAAATCGGAAATCCCAATTTGTTTTTACAAACTATCTTCTATTCTCACAATAAGTTTTCATTAAGAAATTTTAGAAGACATGGAATATAATATTGAAAGAAAATGTAGAGAATTTTAGTAGGTTGATACATAAATACAAAACCCTAATGTCATTTACGAATATTTATATATAGTGTTTTCTTGGAATCCAACGCGAAAAACAAGCTTATTACAATCTTCAAGAAGTTCGTCTTATCTTTAAATCGTCTAGGCTTTGTAAGTCTTCAATCCAAAATAAAAGTCTTTCAAAGCCCACACCTGCATACACACACACCAAAAAATAATAAAAATAAAAATAAAGAACGCCAACTATCAATGTTCAACTAACAGAGCCCTAAGGAAATTTTAAATTTATTTACGAACATAATAACAGCCGGATCAATGTTTTATATATATATATATATATCTTCTTTTTTCTAATGAATGAAACTTGGCATCAACTGGCTTTGCTATATTCAAACGCTCATATGTTATTTGACATATTTTAATTGATTTGTCCAAAGTATGGATTACAGAATGATTTCGCATTGAAATAAATTCTAAATTTTCTAGTATCATGTGTGATTGAGAACGTAATTGACCTTTTTTTTTTTTAATCTAAGTTGAGATTTAGCTTATAAAAAATGGCATTGTTACTTTTATAATAATGGATCCGGTCCATTCTATATATCAATAATTTGTATTTATTAGAATAATCTCTGCTTGTTATTAGCAAAATGTTGTTGGTCGAGAGATTCAATAATCAATTTATGTTAAATCAGTCCTCATCAATCTAGAGAATGGTCAATGGTTCATAAGAATTTCTTAAAAAATTATCAATATTATAAATGTGAATGTTTCCCAATGTTAAGATGAGTAGAAGATAAAGGTGCTTTCGAAAAGGTTGAAGGGGTAGAACGCAGTTTATAGCTAGCAAAATAATGTTAATTAATACAATTTGAACTAAAATATACCATGGCATATATTGGTCCTTTCGGAGACCCAAGGTTCAAGAATATGTATCACAGAAACAGGATACAAATTTTTAACCTCGGGACAAAAATTTAACCTGAGCAAGCTTCCCACTCAAGCAGTAACTATGCAAGCTCCCAATTTTTCAAATTTTCAGCATGTATGCATCAAACGATTTACGATTTCTTGCCATTAAAGGCGTGTCTTCAAGTTATATTTTTTTAATTTTTTTCTGTATTCCCAAAAGTATATATGCATAATAGTTATTTTGCATCCAACGCTCCAACTTGCTTTATCCTATTCCAGTTCTTATATATCATCAACGTATTTCAAATTACATGTCCAAAAAATGGATCATAGAATGATTTTGCATCAAATGTTTACTAAAGACTAAAGAGTAGTGACAAAATATTCTGTCCTCCTAGAAACCAACGTTCACTAGATAAAGCTTGCTAAATTTAATTTTATTATTTTCACACCATGTATACTTCATAGACGTACTTCTCCGAATTACAATAACGTGCATTTTCGATTATATAAAAGGACTCCTCTTCAGAGCTTAAACTTCAGTTCAACTTATAGTATTTTAATTATTTGATTGCATTTTTTTAAATACAAGTACAATACAGTTTTCATCATCATAATTACTAGAATTATATCCATAAAATCAAATAAACTAGCCAACACAAAGTTGGCCAAATCCACGTAAACCCATACATTTGGTGGGAGCTGAACCTTTGATCTCAAATATCATTTGCAACAAGTTCCTCCAAATATTTGCATTTCTTGTTTCTAAACAAAGACAGAAAAATATGTGAACCATAGAGAGTGAAGATAATAATAAATTCAATTTCTCTGTCATGCTTTTTAAGGTTAATTATTTATAACATATTATCTCTGAAGTAAGGTTAATATGAAAAATTAATATTAATAATAATTATAAATAAAAATATATAAATTTAAGTTTTCTCAATTAGTACGTACGTACCAATATTCCATACTCAAAAATTAGTGCTGGATGCTCTCTATTTGTTAATTATTTAAACCATTTTTACTTAAGAACCAAAAAAAAATTAAAAAACTATCGATGGCTCAGGAAAAAATAAAATTGGATAAAGTTAAAATTACCAGTAGGTAAATGTATTAAATTAATTTGCAACTAATTTATCCTAAACATATTATATTGTCTGTCAACATTGTTCTATAATTTAAACCATTTTGGTGGTTGATATTTAACCATTTTCAAAACAAAAAGACAAAAAAAAAATTTATTTTAAAAAAAAGGAACTATCGTGGTTTTGTTACATCTCAGATTCTAAATATAAAGAATGTAAAATATACAGATTATTATAAACATCGCACATATATATATATACACACATTTTATAATGGATGGAGCTAGGCCACTTGTTAAATCATGCATGTCACAATCCAGTTAATAGTGTTAAAAAAATGTTGTTGGTCGAGAGATCCCAATGATGGATTTATTTTATATTGATTCTCATCAATCTAGATTCTAGAGGCTGTTTCATAAGAGTTTTTTGAATATTAACAATAATATTGTAAGCGAAAAAATTTTCAAGAGTTCTTTACATAAAAATCATCTTTTATAATAGAATTTTAAAAAATACCCTTTGATTGAAAATAATTGTAAAAATATCATTTTCTATTTTAAAACTACCCTAAACCAATTTTTATCAAAATTCAATTCTTTATTAATTATTATTTTTTATAAATTATAATTATAATAATTACGTAAATGTAAATTTTTTCAATAAAAAATGTCATCTTTATGTAGCGCCAGCAACACTTTCAACTTGGGACCGCCGTCAACTGCCAACATCGCCATGCCACAAACACAGTAACCATGTTACCATTCACAAACAATGGGATGGTAAGAAACCAAATAAATGGTAACAAAATGATAAAATACGGGAAATTAAGAAAACCAGAATTGTAACATAGGGGGAAAAATGCTCAAAGGGAAGATGGTAACAACCTGAAAAAGGGTTACATAGGAAAATAAACCAAAAAAAGCAACTGGAAGATGATAACAACCAATATAGATGGTAACAAAACGAAAAAAAGAAAAAGAAAAAGAAAAAATAGATCATGCGCCCAGTGCTAAAATTCACAAAAAAAAAATTAAAAAGAAAAGAAACTCAGCTGCCAGAACAACATCAGACATCAGCGCCGCTGCTGTTGTTCGTGACTACTGCCAATAGTAGAGGCATCAGCGCACTGGTGTGAGGCTCGCGACTGCTCGCGATTACAGGCGCGCAGCTGCTGTTCCCAACAGTAGCTGCTACGATTACTGCCAATAGTCATGGCATCAACACTTTGGTGGTGAGACGCTCGGTGAGCAGTGGTGGTGAGGTGCGGGTGGTGGCCATGGTGAGGCACGTGACGGGTCTAGCGGCAACGGCGACGACCGTTGGTTTGGGATGCAACTAGGGTTTTATATGTGTACATATTTAGATGAAATCTAGGGGTAATAAATAAATATAAACTAATAATAAAATTTTAAATAATAATACTTTAATTATTAAAGGCTATGAAAATACAAAAAAAAAAAGGAAAAAATGGAGTGGCATAAGTACAATTTAATAAGATAAAATAGCAATTATTTTATGTGAGTGATACATAATTGATATAACAATAAAAAAAGGTGTATATCCTTTAATTTCCTCTTTAAAATATTTTTTGATTAGAAGGGATCAAAATCCATGAAATAAACATGGGTTGTGAGAATTATTATTATTTTTTTAAATCTTCCATGAAATAAACATAGATTTTGATGCACTAAAAAGAAAGATTGATTTATTATATTTGAATCACTAATTGATACTCTAACCATCTTGTCTTTGCGTTGCTTTATTTCCATACTAGAAGTCATTTAATGATATCGAGATGGACAATGATTAGTATGATATTTGCTTTATATTTGTATTGCTCTATGTGGAAATTCCAGTAGGGGTCAATCGGGATTTAATTGTGGATCTACTTGAATGTACATGGCCATGATTGAATTGATATTGATTTATATGAATCTTGCACGTGTTACGGGTAGTAATTTAACTAGTGATAGGGCGTTCTTGTGTATTCAAAAGCTTTGTACCTTCTATGGTTTTCTTAAAAATGAATCTCTCAAATGAAAAGTGAATCATAGAGTCTTGTTACTCACTATGTACTTTGTACTCACTCTTTTTTCTCTACAATTTTGTAGACGATTGAACGCAGGATTTTTGGAAAGCAACCCAGGAGGTGAGTTTTGCATATAGTGGAAAATTATATCTGAATCTACTACAAATGCACTTATAAACTTAATACCTTTTGTATTAGTAAGTATGTCCACTTATCTATAATATACATATATTTTTACGCCTAATATGTATAACAGAATGAATGTGCAATCTTTGTAATGATTGGAAGCTTACTTTTCAATATAAAAGCTTTCCAATGATTTGGCTCGCCTAGGTAATCAATGTGCAATACATTGATAGATGCGTTTTTTAATTTGTTTCTCAAGAAGGGTAAGTCTCAAAGTATGTACACTGAGGCATAAGCATCACAAACAATCGAAGGACTTCTCATGCAAATTATGACAATGTATTTTTGTGTGTGTGTGTGTGTGTGTGTGTGTTTTTTTTTTTTCCTTTCTGTTTTTGGGTTCAACTTGAATGATAATGTGTTGTGTTAATTTCAACCTCAAATAGGGAACTGTAGGGGGAAAAACAAAAAGAATCTGACATCACAATTGGATTCACTGTGGAATCCATGCATGCTGTGCAAATATGAAAAGTTTAGTTTGTTCATTGAAGGCCAATTTTTTTTTTTTTTTTTAAATTAAAGAAAATGAAGCTTTATTAATCAAAGTGGAGATGAGAGGTACAGACTCGAGAAGACACAGAAAAGAAAATAGTCCCTGAAAGAACAAACAAAGAGCAATCATTCTCAACAAGACCGGAAAAACAAAGGAAACCAAACAACGAGGACAAGAACCACCAAAACACTAATGAAGATCTTGGACCAAGAATCCAAACTCAAAGACGAGCATAATGAAGATCCTGGACCAAGAAACCAAATCAAAACTCATTGAAGGCCAATTAGTAATAAACAAAACAAGATATACTTATTGATCATGATTTAACGATGCAAGGTCTCCACTGGTATTCCGTAATTAATATTAGTACTGATAAGCTCTTCATCTTCATCTTCATCTTCATCTTTCAATTTGGAATCATTAAGGTAGGAAGCAATCTTTTTCAGCATGGCAATGGCCTTAGGGTTTGTGGGATCATTTAAGTTGAAAACATGGCTTTCTCCTTTTGTCTCCCAAATTTCTCCTTTACCTTTCCAACCACATTTCTCCAATGACTCCTTGTAAAAATATCCTCTATCTCTCAAAAAAATCTTTCTCACTCACAAAAATCAACATGCTTTTCGTCCCAATTCTTGACAGAGTAGGATCCATCGCCGGGTTCACTCTTGGGTCGTCCAATCCTTTGTTGTCCGGACATGCTACCAAAAAGAGATTTTCAAACGTTTCTCTAGTACCGTCTTCAGCTTCGTTTCCAACGCGTATCGTTCCTGAGAAATGTGGACAGTTTAGGAAAACCCCACGAATTTTAATGTTGCTGGTTTTGTCGAAACTTTCCAATCCGACACGCATGGCAATGTTGTGCGCTATGTTGCCACCGGCGCTATCTCCTCCGAAGAAGATTCTATTGATATCGCCGTAGTTCATAAGCCACTTCTCAAATCCGCCGCCTGCCACAGTCAAAACATTCAGATATAAAATTCTCCCTTTCAAATATATTCACAAGAAGAGTTTCAGCATTTACCGACGAGGAAGGTGCAAAATCTGTGGGAAATGATCAATTTTGACGAAAAATATTTAGAGAGATTAGTCAAATTCTTTCTCGTCACTATACACATTTTATTTTTTCCTAAAAAATAGTCCTTTTTTTACACTTGAAAATAAATTTTCCGTTACCAAATATTATTCCACAAAATAGTAGTATTACGCACCTTGATGATGAGAGAAAACCCATTTGACCGCACGCCAACAATCTTCATAAGCAATCGGGAGAGGGTATTCGGGAGCCAATCTATACTCAACTGAAACAACGATTACGTTAGCTTCATTGACTAGTGAGTTCAAGAAATTAGTGTAGTTCAAGCTGAATGTAGATCCGGTGAAAAATCCGCCCCCGTGGAAGTAGATCAAAATAGGAAGCCTAGTCCCAGTTATAGTAGTCGATTCTCTCGGGACAAAAACTCTTGCAGCTAGTCCAAGTTCAACATCGATCCAAACATCTTTCGTTAGGACACTGGAGTTTGGATTAGTAGATGCTACGGTGTTGGAGTCTGAAATAAATCTTTCTACCTTCACTTGTCTGTGAGCCCGTATGAAAGGATAAAGGTCGTAAAGTAACTCTGTATAATAAAAGATGAAAAAGTAAAAAGATAAATTCAAGCATCTGCATATATCTACGCATATTGATAATGTTTAGCTACCTTTCTATGCATCACATTTTAACTAATTAATTAAACCTAGAAATGTACGTAGGTTAGGTTTATATAATAATCGGTTAAAAAATCTCCTACGTACAATTGATAGATTATTATTCCAATTGAAATACGAGAGGAGCTTATTGCGGTAATGAGGCGTGCGGTTGTTTTTCATTAATCCATATAATCATAGGTTGATAGAATCTTTAATTAATCTGCTAATTAACTTATTGGTAAGAGAACCTTTTTATTAAAAATATAACTAATTGTTCCTACCTGATTCAAGAATATTTGTAGAGGGAACTTCTTCGGGTGGAGGATCAGAGAGGACACGAACTGAGAGAGGACGTCGGGATATTTTGACTGACTGGAACAAAGTGGAGATGGAGCGGCCGAAAGGGGGGTTGGTCGAAGGGAGACACCGGAGTTTGGGGTCGAGGGCTAATGTAAATGAAGAAGTGAACGAGGAAGTTGAAATGGATGAGGAAAGAAATGAAGTAGTTGCCATTGCTGGGTCTTTTAGTAAAAGAAATTAATTAATTCAGAATCAGAATATATATTGTAATCTAGCTAGTTGATGGCTTGTTGAGGCGAGAGAAGAAGAATATATATAGCATGAATGGCTAGGTTTCGTGGGTATGGAATAGGAAAATCGACAAAATTACGCATCCCTTAACGTCATATATATACATAATTATCTGACGTTATACGTAGGCGGATATAGTAGTTCAATCACGGTTAAGAATGTAATCAAACCTAATTAATTAATTAATTAATTAATATGGTTTCTTATCCGTGCATATATGTATATATATATAATAACTCATAAAATGGAATCAAAAGTGATTCTAAACGCTACTATACTTTAAATCTTACTTCACTTGCTATCAAACTTATGAAAAACTTATACCATTAGCCACTTGATTAGTAATCAATTGAAAATCAATAAAGGAAAAATATAGAAAACGATTTTAGCATGTGACAGTTTCAATCTTTAATATATATATATATATATATAATATAATACAATCAAATCATAAGTTTTCAATTAAAGAAAATAGCTGATTTAAAAAGGTCCAATAACAAACCAAGTAATAGTTTGGTAAGTTCAATGGTAAGTGTGATGGTTTTAAAATAAAATAGCATGTGAGATAACTTTTGAAAAGTATTGTGCCAATTGGGATAAGTTTTAAAGTATAGCGGCAAATAAGATCTCTTTTGAAAAGTTTAGTGACCTTTAAGATAATTAACTCTATAAAATACGAATCAATCTCTCTCTCTCTCGGGATGTGGGGATGATTCAAAGAGTGATACTAGTCTAACATTTTTTTTCAATACACAAGGGGATACAGGGGAGATGAGGGAAATTTGAGAAGGGGCAGAGATGGCTCAAATCGACGACCTCCGCCCCGAAACACAAGTATCTTAACCATCAGATTACAATTTAGATCACAATTTAACATTATCTCATCAATTAACATTGATAGGAAAATTATTTAATTAATATTATAATTTTATATTATGCGTTGGCTTCCCAAGATGAAGAGACTGCATATTCTTCCTTGAGGAAGCACTCGATTGTTCTTTGTATGTGCAGTTTTTTTTACCTAGAGGTTTAGTTTGTTCTCAGTAATTTGTTTGTTGGTTTTCGATAGATCTTTTCAATGTTCTAAAGATCGATCGGATAATATTGGTATTCTTGGATATTGCTTGTATTGTCTTTTTGAGATGTTTTGGTTTGGTCCCCGGCCCTCTCATATAATATTTCTCTGTTTAATTAGAAAAAAGGTAAGATAATCTAAATCCCCATGAGGCTAAGATGTTGACCTAAAAACCACAACGTGGCCTTTATTGTGTTTCAAAAAAAAAAAAGAATGAAACTTGAAATTGTTTTTGATTCAACCTTTCATAATTATATTAGTACATATTAATTATAGGAATTCAAATAGATTTGTTCAGGATTTGATGAAAGCAATATATTACATTGTTATTTATAAAGAAATATATAAAGTTGTATATGTTATATATTCCTGTACTTTTTATCGTTGAGGAAGTTGCTGAATGTTTTAGTTGACCCGCTCATCTGTGTGTTATTACTAGGGCTGAACAAATAAACCGTCAAACTAAAAAACTAAGGTTGTGTTCTTTTTATGATTCAATTTTTTATTTTTCAGTTTTCAATTCATTTTCATTGAGTGTTTTTTTCGAGATTTTTAAAAATGCGTTTACTTTGTCACTTTGGAAAAACGTTTTAAGCAATACAAAACTGGAAAACATGTTCTTTTTTGACATTTTGAGAATTTATTTGCTTGTTAAGTAAATTAAATAATTTTGTTTAAGTAAATTAAATAATTTTGTTCTTTTCTTAAAAAAATTATTTTGTTCTAATATATCATTATCAAGATTAAAATACGAAATTTTACTATATAGTTTGTTATGAGGAAAAAAGAAATTAGAGGAGAGAGAAAGAAATAACATTTGGGGCAAGGGAAAAAGGAAAGAGAGGAGAGACTAGTCGTAATTTGGGTGCATTATAAGATCAAAAAAATTAGAGGAGAGAGAAAGAAACCAAGTAGACGATGGAGAGAAGCAGCATTGCAGTAATCGTAATTGATTTTGAGGCGGAGGGATGAAGGCTTGTAAAACTAGAGGAGAGAAAAATTGGAATTCCTAAAACAAAGTGTTTTTCGTATTTTTAATTAAGTACCATATTTTGCTTAAAAACTCTCAAAACAACTTTTTATCATTTTCCATTTTCTTTGTTAAAAAATTCCTTGTATTTAAAATTCGTTTTTGAAAATATGAAATTAAACGCTTTTTAAGTGTTTTAAAAAACTGAAAACTAAAAACGGTCTCAAAATAGTAAAGAGAACAGGCCCTAAACCAATCCTTGAAAATGGTTGGGATTGATTTAGTTTGAAAAGTGAAATAGTTTTTTTTTTTTGTTTGGGAAAATTTCAAATTGCTTGAAATGGTTTGGATTGATTTAGTTTGAAAAGTGCAACAGTTTGGTTTGGTTTGGTTTGAGAAAATTTCAAATCGCTTGAAATGGTTTGGTTTAAGTTTCGATGTTTAAAAAACCATTTAAACCGAACAAAACTGTTTTTTTATGTTTAAATTAAAAATTTATTAATGTGTAAGTAATATGAGGAAAAAAATATTAAAGAACTTAATTCATTTATAATTGTCAAATTCGTTGACTGAGTTTAGTACTTTAATAAGGACTTTCTTGTGATAATTTGGTTCATTTTAGTAATTTGATAAGCTAGTTTTTTACTAATTTAATTAATGCCCTTAAAAAAACTTCCTCGAGAAATTATATAGTAGTTTTTTTTGAGTAAAAAATTATATAGTAGTTAATTGAGTACTATAGTAAAAAACTTCCCAGAGAAATTATATAGTCGTTTTCTAAAATTTTGACATTTAGATATTTAAATAAAATAGCACTTCCATGAATATATTCCCGCAATATCTCCTTTGAACCTTGTGTATTATTTGGATTTTTTTATCTGTTACATTTCATTAGTCATATTTTTTGTTTTAGTAAAATTTACTAACTTTTGATGAATTTGATATTCGTTTTAGCATTCAAAAAACAGCATATTAGTACAAAGAGAATATTTATATCTATAAAACTATCATGTTTTGAGTCTATTTTCATTACATCAATAGACAAACCGTGATTTAAAACTGAATTGAACTGAAAAAATAGGTTTGGCTTGGTTTGGTTTGAAAAATTAAATGGTTTGGTTTACAATATCTCCAAACCGAATCCGATGATTGAATTTAAAAATAAATCAAAAACCGCCTAAGCCGAACCATATTCACCCCTAATTCTTACATCTCAAAACGATTCACAGAATCACAATTTTAATTAAAAACAAAAGGATATAAATATGAGATTGAAGTTATAAATTAAATGCTAACATCCTTACCACTGATTTGTTAATTTTCAATAACAATTTCTTTCTATAAAAATACAAAGTGTAAATTTTATATAGTAATCTTATATATATATTAAAGTAGGATAGTGATCATATGTAATTTTTCCCGTCAAAACCAATATCTTACTTATATATGCCTCTTATTTATTTATTTATTTATTTATTTTATTTTAATAATATATATACACATTTCCAACTAGTTAAGTTTCAAATAAATCTCTAATAGCTTATATATATGTTTTTATTTTATGAACATATATAATATACGTAATTATAATATATATAATAAAAGTTATATCTCGAGTTTGGATTTTCGAGTTGAGTGATTTTTTTCAAAAATAAATAATAAAATAATAAATGAATAAATATAAATGTCTACTCTTCTGCTTATACATGCTTTCAATCGTATACACATTCTCATATTAATTTATAAGTGGGAACCTATATATATGTAAAACTTTAAGTTGAAAGGGTATAATTGTGATAATATTTGATGATGATGATTTAAAACAAAAATAAAAATTTTTTAATTTTTTTAGAGTACAAAGTGGTTAAAAATTAATATTATTTCTCTTGGATCTTTTGTAATCAGAAGGTGTGTACTTTTAGATTTTTTTAAGAATTGATTTAGTGAATAGTTATTTCTTTAGAGAATGTATAACATTATATAAGGAGATACGAAAAATAATTTATCTAAGAATATATAGTAGAGAATGAATATGGTAAAGAATTCATTTTGATAAATGAATACAATCCACACTCAAAATATTTCTTAGAGTTCTTGCACTATACTTATTGAACAACGATATGGGTGCATGATAATTTTTTAGTTATATGTCCCCGCGGCATAGCTCAGTAGTTGAAAGGACGAGAGTGAGGTAGTCTCAGTTGAGCTGGGAGTCGCAAGGTGAGAGTTTGATTATTGCTAGTGACATGGTATAGAATGAGCTCCTTGTGAGCATCAGTTTAACAGTAGCTTTCGAATCGTACACCACTGAGGCACATCCTGCTGTTTATATCCTTCAGGCTCTATGGGCAAGGCAGCGTGGCCCTTGGGGTTGGGTTCAATCTTTTTTGGTAATTTTAGAGTTACATAAATTTTATATGCTTTCTATTCTATGGTATCTTCGTTTTCATATTTAACGTAAAATTAAATTTATATTAAAAATTTTCTTATTAATTCTCATTTTTATTAGTTAAAAGTATTGTTCCATGAATGACGATCTAATTAGTTCTATGTCAAGTGAAAGAATTGTACACAACAAAATTGTAATAATTATTAGTAACATATATATATGAGTGAGTAATATATAATAAAATTGTGATTATTTGATTTTTTAAATTATCAAGTATTTTTGGCTAATTATTCTTTTCCATGCAACGCACATGTGTACAACTAGTAATAAATAAAAAGGACAATGATTAGTAAAATAGCAGTTAATGATTATAAAATATTCAAAAGGCTAATTATATTCATACCACAATTTTTGTTAATGGCACTACATTTTAAGTACAATATGTATTTTCAACTTTTGTTAATTCCTTAATTACGATCATAATTTTTTTTCTTATATTTAGAAGAAATTTCATTAAGCAAAAAATTCTAGACTTATACTTTTCAAAAATTTTATTACTAGATAATAAAATTACTACTTATTTTTCAAAAAGTTGGGGAAATAATTGAGATTTTGAGCAGAATTTAAGGATCTTCATTATAAATGAAATGTGGTGCAATTAGTAGTTAGTAAAATATATAGTGTGAATATAATTCTTCTTTTCAAAAGTGTCCGTTTTCACATAATTATTATAGATAACTAAATACTGGAAGATAATCAAATAAAGGAAATATAAATATGCCGTTTATAAAAGTTTAAAAACAACATGCAAATTTGTTTAACATTAGTTTATATATTATTATACAGAAAATTATATAATCAAATTAATTTCCTATGATTAATTGTTGTTTATTTTTTTTATATTTTTTATACGGGGGAGATAAGGGAGGGAAGGGATGCCGGATGGCTATAGTAGGAAATTTGAGTATCTAATCACGGCAATATAATTCGAATCAAGATTTACGTATCTAATTTTAAATGTACATATATTGCAAGGACTGAAAGATAAAATGTGAACGCAAAGTAAGATGAGTCAAGAAAATTAGGGAAAAGTTCGTTCTCACTGTAACGCCAGGAAAAAAAAAAAAAAAAAAAGATGGGTCGACTCTAGTACATGCGGGTGAAATCAGATACATAAAAAATTATGACTTGTAACGATTAGAAATCATGACAATGCATGTGAACATAAAGAATTCTAATAAAATTAATATATAAAACATGGGCGGCAGCCGGCAGGGTGTAGAAAATTACATCATCAGTAATAATGATAATAAAATGTAATTATTTGTTTATTATATTCAATCTATAATTTTTGTTTATTGATAACAATATAAGTTAGTGGAGACATATAAAGTATATATTTTCAAAGAAATGAACTACAATTTTTCTAAGTAAAAATATTGAACTATAATTTTTCTGAGTAAAAATATTGAACTATAATTTGAGAGCATAAGAAAATAATAATAATAATAATAATGAACATAGGAGAAGATACCGTGCAAATGTTCGTCTTATATTCATCAAAGGCACGAGAAGAATATATATCAAGAGTTTCAAAGAAAGATAATAATAAAATAACCAGGTAGACTTTTCTTTTGAGGGAAAGAGAGATTAGGTACACCAAAATGTAAAATAAATTTGTGTTTTGTTTTGTCATAAAATAAACTTTCATGAAAATGGTAGTGATTGGGACCGGTATATACTAGGCGGTAGGTTCGTTGTAGTTTTACATGTGAACAACTGATCAATCGTCAAAACATGAATTGAGAAATTTTTGGTCCCCCATTGAGTATTAGAATTTAGAATTATTCAATGATTAGACTACGTTTAATTTGCGACTGGGGGCAGAGCCAGGAATTTAGTTCAGTACGGTCAGAAATTTTTTGCCTGTCTTCAACTCTATCCCGATGTCTTCTGATTGAACCCTCTTCAACTAAATCCTGCATGACTACAAGCAGTCGAAGTCGTAGTAAAATTTACCATTTACTTCAAATCAAAATTATTAAGAGCCTCATTTGTATTCCTATTAGTTGCAAGTCAACTAATATCGAGTTCTACAAACAAAGATTTGTGTAGTCACGTTTTTAAAAACTTATATACCATTTTGACTCATACATGTCTACAATATATATATATATATATATATATATCAAAATTATTTACCCTCAATATTTTCACTAAATTCATATATCATACCAACTGATGCAACCACATTCCCAAACTAAGAGTTGCAAAATTAGAGATCACTACTGCCCATGTTATTTTTCTCATTCTATTTCAAATTTGAAATTGATCAAACAAGTATCATGTTCACATATTTTATTTTATGGAACCTAACGTAACACATAAATTTTCACAATTCAATTTAACTCATTCTCTTTCTTATTTTAAGAAAAAATTCGTTGGCTCACAACTTGTGAAAAAATATTTACATATAATTGGCTTAGATGATTTATTATAAATTGTAAAAATATTAGAATTAAAATTAGATGATAAGAAAAACGATTCTGCTTATGTATTACTACTATCAATGCAAAAAGTTTACTTTGTCAGTCATTGTTCCAGTAAAAATTTAATGCTCTAGCATAGGTGACTCCATTTTTTTTTTAACGGCAAGTGTGTAATTTCCCATTTAAATCTCAAAAACAACACTCCCTATCCCTGTCATTTCGACAGTTCGGCTGCTTCTTCTTCACCATTAACATACTTCACCAGCATCTCTTCAAAGTCGGATACTTCTAATTCCAGTGCGGTCTCCACCCGTGAGTCGACAGAAGTTCAGTGCGATTCAATTGAGGCTCCGCGCCTGTATTGTGACTTATGAGTGTGATCGTATAGAACAGTGATAGGTGATAGGGAAAAAGATTGATCTTGATGAGGAATTAAAAGAAACTAAAGAAGAATGTGAAAAAATTAGAGGTAATATATTAAAGAAGAAGCGCGACCTAAAAAAAAGGCTATTTCTCTACTTATATGAGAGGGAAAAAAAACCTCTTTTTGGTTGGCGATAAAACAATAAACCGGGAAGTAATCTATATATATATATATATTAAAATAGCATTCCATCTATACTAGTTTCTTCACTCAATTCCATTTAATATCCCCTAATCTCTGAATTCTCTAGCTCAAATTCCATTTTTAGATAACTCAATTACGCAAATTAACCGAATATTGAGGCTTCTTCACTCCTAATTTTCAAATCCATATTCTTCCAATCCCTAATATCTGTGTGCTATCAAAGTCTTCTGAGTGATTCGACTTGTTGATTTTTGTTGAAGATTGAATTTTTGGAATTGGGTCTCATAGTTATGGAAGATATTGGAATTTTGAGGTTAGGCATTTTACATTCAAAGAATACCCTACCTCAAGCGCCCAGACGAAATTAATTTGATATAATTCCTTGGAGATGATCACCTCATTTTCTAGCTAGCCGGCTCTGAACAATTTATTGGCTCAGCACGCGGAGAAGTAAGAAGGAAGTGGCAATTCTCAACCATAAAAGTATTTTCTGAATGTGTATTCACTTCCATTTTGTTAACTTTGATGGGGAGAAATGTTATATTTTAATACTTTTTTGAGAGAAATTAATTTTAGTTTTTTGTTATTCAAACAAAATAGCACTACTCAAAGGTTGTGTGTTAAGTCTTATGAATTGTTTGGCACATCAAAATCACAATCTCTTGATATTGTAGTTATGCATTTTGAAGTTAGTTTTACGTCTAGACTTTATGATTCTATATTATATGCCTTTTAACAAGTTTAAAAGGTAGTCAGTCTTCATTTAATTGCCAATATGCATTTTAAGTGATAGGGGGCCCTATTCCATTGGCAGGTTCAGTACTGACACGCCCCATCCCTAGTTTCTTTAATGTACTAGAAATGTGACGTGCGCCAACAATAAATTCTAACTAGAAATTAGAATTCAATGCCAAGGCTCGTTGACTTATTAAAATTCTCTAAAAATTTTAGCAGCATCTACGCTATTTTATGAATAAACCACCATGCATGATAAGAATTTTACCAAACTCATACTCCAACACAATCCCAAAACCTCAACCGGCCACCACCACACACCAATTCAAATATATATCATAATATAATGAACTCTACATAGAGATATACATTCAAAACTATATTAGCCTTATTCTTTTCTTCTTAATATACATAAGCATGTCAATACATCAAAATGTATTTAACCACATCAAAAACATATTTCCTTGTTACATTTTTAGTTGATCATGCCAACCTTGTCAAAAGGCTCGTCCTCAGAATGGATATCAAATGTTGCTCAAACTTCAATTAATACCTGGAAAGGGAAACATTGGAAAGTGTTTTCGTGAGCATTAACCGCCCAGTGAGTGGAATGGAAAAAAACTGTTATATTTTTAAGTAGAACACATTTGTCACTTTTATATTCATCCAAGCAAATCGTAAGAAATTCATCTTGGATCAAACATTCATAAAGTCTTCGCAACGCTCGAACATCATGAAAATATTTTCATTTCAATACTATCATAGAATTTGCCCCCAAAGTGTATCCAACATTCCATAATTATGATATCAAATCATATGCACGTAGACATCAGCTTGGGCTGTAGGTACCTTATGACCCTTTCGCCCTAGGTGGCATAGCGAACAGCTTGAGCCATAGCTAGCATATAGGCCCCTTCGCCTAGGCAGCGTTCTTTGGTTATAACAAGTTTTGGAAGATGCATTAAAAATGAAAGATCACAAGGATTGGAAGTACAAACTGGAACATGAGAACAATCGTTCAATGGCCTACAAGTATTGTAGAGAAGGGAAAAATCAATTGCTTTTTTTTTTTTTTAAATACACTTAAGAGCATTCTCAAGGGTGGAACCCGAATCGAAATATCTCAGGATGGGGCTACAAACCTAAATTTGGGGGGTGAAAAAGCCCAAAGAAATGGCCAAATTTGGCTCCTCTTTTACACTTCACATTTTTCTCCCCCTCTCCCCTCCCAAAATTGGGAATGCTCTAGAGAAAATAAATCCTTTTATCGTGAGTGGTTAAAAAAAAAAAAAAAAAATTTCAAGATAGTTACACATTATAGAACTAATGAATTTTGAATTATGCACTGGCAATATTATCTACTGACAAGTGATAAAATAAATTAATTAAGAGATAGCTTTGATGCTTTTTTTGTTTTTTTTGAAATGGCGATGTATGCTGTGGGAACAAAAATGTAGCATAAAAAAATGGAGAAAAGCACAAGGGAAGACTATCCTACACATCTAATTCGCTAGTGCATGAAAACGACCTCAGAAAATTGATTGACAAAAATATTAGAAAATGATTTACGACAAATAAAAGATAATTACATGATTTAACTCGGTGGACTTCAAATGTCTGTATCCGGGCCGAATGACTGCATTCGGCCCATCAAACACGATGTAGACAAATCGAAAACAGAGCATAGAGCATAGAAAACAGAGAATATAGACATGGTCCAATCAAAAACCCTAGCTTGACGGATATTCAATTGTTTCACAAAATCAACCATATTCTGTGTCTCACATCCAAAACCTTCCATTGAAACAGATGAAAATCGAAACATAGTTAATTTGGGGGAGATGAGGTCGCCAATGTGGCAAAGGTTAGGTCACGGCTTAAGAGTGAATAAATAACAGGACAAAAAAACCAAAAACCCATCTCTAGAAACAGAAATTTGGGGAAGATGATGTTGTGGATTAAGAGTGAATCAATGAAAGCACAAAACCAAAAACCCACCTCTAGAACCAGAAATTTAGGGAGGATGATGTCGCCAATTTGGAAACATGAGGCCGGGGATAAATAGTGAATGGATAAAAGGGCACAAAACAAAAACCCGCCTCTAGAACCAGAATGATAGAACATAAGTAGGAGATGAGGAGAAGCTCGAGGAAGACGAGAGATGAGGAAACACGGATTTGGAGAATTTTACCATATTGACCTAAATTGTAATCAATTAATTGATTGATTAAGCGCTTGTTTGATTCTCATTATTTGCCTAAATGTAGAGAAATTATAACAGGGAGATAGGTAGTTGACATTCTCTCTCTAGGGTTTCCCTGAGAGACTGACTCTCCCTAGGTTTTACTTAGGGCCTGGCTGCTGGCAATGAACAATCCAACTAATATGGAGGATATTGATGACTTGTGGAGATCTTTCTCATTGAGCAACGAGGAAGATGAGGTTCTATCAATTGAAGACGATTTCTTGCACAAGAATTCGGATGGATCGAAGTTTCCTTTGCTTGGAAAAATCTTTACGCCGAAGTCGTATCTTAGAGAGGCATTCAAGAATACCATGTTGAATCTATGGAAGCCTAATGGTAACGCCCAAATCAAATTTATTCGTGAAGACGTTTTTGTAGCTGAATTTTCCAAACGCATTGATCGAAATAGGGTGATTTTGTCAGCACCGTGGAATTTTGACAGAGCACTAATAATGTTCTCTAATATAGATCTGGCTGTAACTGTGTCGTCCGCAATCTTTAAGGTGGCACCATTCTGGATTCAAGTATATGATCTTCCTATTATGTATACGTGGCGTGATATGGCAGAGCGCATTGGTAATCATGTAGGACAAGTAATAGAAGTTGATTGTGATAATTTGGGTTCATGCACTGGCAACTTCTTGAGGATAAAGGTTGAACTCGACATTACTAAACCCCTGTGAAGGTTCGTAAATATCGAATTGGGCAACTGATGGTTCTCTTACAAGGCTATCGCTCCGATATGAGATGTTACCGTGGATGCCTAGACCATATGTTTGCAGTTTGCTGGGTGTGGAGTGGAGGTTCCTGGTATTTTTCGTCGGGCCGAGAACTATAGATTTGGTAATTCTCTCCGTGCTCCAGCTGGAAGTCGGGCTCAAGCAAGGCAGAGACAGGATTCTGACACAAAGAGAGACTATGACACAGACAAGAATGGAACTGAGGGTGTTTTACAAGTAGATGCCACTGATTTACTGTCTGTTGTAACAAAGATTTAGGTTAATGAGTCAAGCAACCAGCAGTCTCTCCATGCGCAGACATTATATGATACAGTTGGAGAAGGGGACGTGGTTGAGAAAGCAAAGGGCATTGTTATAGAAGTGACGGATAACGGTACTGATTCAACTCAGACGGGCCCTCAGCCTGACAATGCTAGTGCTTTGATTACGCATATAGTGGTTCGTAAAACACCATAGGCTAAGAGAAAACGGTTTCTGCGGATGGATGAGGCAGGAACTGGTGTTAACATTCCTATCCCTGCTGGCTCGGGGAAGCGGAAAATGCATGAGGAATATAATGGTTCCAAAAGAGCTAAGGTGGTATTAGGCGATATAACTAATGATTTAACACATGTTACGGAGATTTGTCCGTGATACTTCCCTCGACTTACTCTTTATTATGGAGACCAAGCTTTATGGTGCAAAGACTGAACGTATCCGTTATCATGTAAATTTTGATCATGGCTTTCATGTGAATTGTAGAGGCAAGAGTGGGGGACTTATTTTGCTATGGAGGAACAGTCGGGATGTGTGCCTCAATGGCTATTCTAATTACCATATTGATATGAACGTCAGAAGTGGCTTCAATTTGAATTGGTGCCTAATTGGATTCTATTGAGACCCGGCAACAAGGCAACGAGCCAACAGTTGGGAATTGATGCGGCAGCTGCGTACTGGGAATCAGCTACCTCTTCTATTTGTGGGTGATTTTAACGAAATTCTTGAGGATCATGAAAGAAGTGGAGGATCTCAAAGCAGAAGGCCTTCTATGGTGCCTTTCCAGCAAGTAGTTAGAGATAATGAACTAAGAGACATCGGATTTGTTGGACCTAATTTTACATAGAAGAGAATCTCATCTATTAATAGTTTACTTATAGATAGTTTACTTATAGAGAGGTTGGACAGGGGGCTAGCATGTTCGAATTGGTGTGGCATATTCTAAAGGGTGAAACTTATTCACAAAGATTTTTATGGATCCTATCACTGAGCGCTTCATATTCAACTTCATCCAAGAGTTGAGAGGACCCGAGGTTTGAGTCAAAGGCCACCTTTCTGACTTGAACCATTTTGGCTTCTAGACGAGAAATGCAAGCAAGTTATTAACAATGCATGGCACCCTATTGGGGCTGGAACATGATAAACAAGCTCAGAGTGTGTAAGAAAAAATTAAAACAATGGAGGAAACGCTCCTGGGGCTCTATTGCGGACCTTATTCAGAAGGCAAAGGCAAGTCTTGAAGCATTATATGCTAGAGGTACAATAACTCAAAATGGGTAGAGTATTAATGATCTTGAGCGTGAACTTCATTCCCTCTATGAGAAAAAGGAGTTATTTTGGGCTCAACGGGCACATATCAACTGGTTAAAAAATGGAGACAGAAATACGGCTTATTTCCATAGGAAGGCAAATGTAAGGAGGGAGAAAAATCAAATTCATGGCATTGTTGACAACAATGGCTTCTGGCATGAAGACAGGGAAAAGATTGGGCAGGTGGTTTCTAGTTATTTCTCTGATCTCTTCTCCTCAACTAATTGAAATTTGGATGATGATATCTCAGGACTGCTGGTGGATTGGAATCCTAATCTAACTGCTTAACAACAAGAAAATTTGGAGGTGCCATTTACAGCTGAGGAGGTTCGAAAGGCATTATTCAGTATGGGGCCTTTCAAATCACCAGGGCCAGATGGTTACCATGCAGCCTTCTATCAGCAAAATTGGGAGATTATTGTATTTTATGTGACTCGTTTCTGCCTTGAGGTTCTTAATAATGGTGCTTCTCTTAATGATGTAAATAAAACTTTTATTGTCTTGATCCCGAAATTTAATGGTCCTAGATGTGTTGCTGATTTCCGTCCTATTAGTTTGTGTAATGTGCTGTATCAAATTGTTGCTAAGACTATTGCTAATAGGATGAAATCAGTTCTTACAGATGTGATTTCTTCTTCCCAAAGTGCTTTTGTGCCCAACCGGTTGATTACTAACAATATTATAGCTGCTTTTGAGCTAATGCATTCCCTTAGGCGAAGGACCTGTGGCAATTTGTACTGCCTGGCCTTGAAGCTCAACATGAGCAAGGCCTACAATAGGGTGGAATGGAACTTTGTTATCTCTATTATGAATATGATGGGTTTTTCAGAGCGATGGTGTAATTTGATATATGCATGTATCTCTTCCCCTACCTTTGCCTTCATGATTAATGGCATACCGCACGGGAATGTCACCCCTACTTGGGGTCTTCGTCAAGGCTGCCGGCTCTCCCCATATCTATTCTCTAAGGTTGCTAAGAGGAATGACTCTTTCAAAGTGTTTGGTTGTTCCAGAGACAATCCAATTGTGTCTCACTTGTTTTTTGCTGATGATAGTCTGGTATTTCGTAGGGCTACTCTAAAAGACTGCCAGGCAATCAAATCTATTTGGAGACATACAAGGGATTGTCCAGCCAGAAAGTGAATTTGGTGAAGTCAACAATAACATTTAGCCCCAATACTAGGAGGGAGACTCAGACAAGCATTTTGAATCTATTTGGACTGCAGACCAGCCATACACATTGCAAATATCTTGGGCTGCCATTGGTGATTTGAAGAAGTAAATGATAAGTCTTCGCTGGCCTACGAGAGAGGGTTTGGAATAAGCTTCAGCTTTGGCGGAGATCATTGCTGTCAACAAGCGGTAAGGAGATCCTTATCAAGGCTGTGGCCCAGTCCATTCCTATTTATACCATAAGTGTCTTTAGAGTCCCCCAGTATACTTGTGATGAATTATCCCAACTTACGGCTTCCTTTTGGTGGGGCAAATCGAATGGGAAAGACAAGGTTCATTGGTTTCTTGGAGGAAAATCTGTCTTCCCAAGTCTCGGGGAGGATTGGGATTCCGAAATCTCTCTTTTTTCAACCAAGCTTTACTTGCAAAGCAAATGTGGAGGATCCTTGTCAGTCTAAACTCTCTGGCAGCCAGAATTCTTAAAGGTAAATATTTCCCAAACTGTCCTCTTCTTCAACCAGGAACTCGAGGTGATTCTTCATATCCATAGAGGAGTCTCCTTTGGGGGCGTGAATTATTATTGAAAGGCCTCCGGTGGAGAATTGGAGATGGCCATGACACTTCTGTAGTTGTCAACCCCTGGTTGCCAGGGCCATATTCTTTCCTGCCAATTACTCCTCATAATGGAGATTTCTTTAGTAATGTGGCGATGTTTCTTAACCCGGATGGTTCATAGAACAAAGAGGCTGTGGAGGCTAGATTTAACCCAATAGATTGTGAGTACTCCTTCTCTCTTGCTGGCGGACGATGTAGAGTGAAGGATATTCCTATGTGGCACTTTGAACGAGATGATGTTTATACGGTCAAATCTGGATACCGCCTTGCAATGGGTCTTTTTGAGCCTCAGGGACAAGCTAGCTCTGCTCAACTATCTAGTAGGTGGAAGTTTCTGTGGTCTTATCAATATCCCTCCTAAGATGAAGATTTTTATATGGAAACTTCTCAATCAAACTCTCCCAACCGACTTTAATCTTTGGAGGCGACGTGTTCGCGATGATCCTATTTGTCCCAGGTGTGGTGTCATAGAAACGGAGGCCCATGCTATCTTCAACTGCTCAGAGGTTAAAAATGTTTGGAGATATAGTGGGTTCTCTAACCAATTAGATAGGGTTGTTGAAAACCACTTCTAGAGGCCTTGCAGAAGCTTTCAAGAGCTGATTTGGAATTATCTGTTGTCACTATGTGGGGCTGCTGGGGCGCACAAAATAGAGCTGGTTTTGATGGAGAGAAAAAAAAAGGCGTGTTCCATCCTCTTTCATGCACAATCTTACGTTCAAGAATTCCAGATGACGCAGTATCACTTCAGTGCCCATTCTGAAAACAATCTTCGTCCCAGTCGGATCACTAAGTGGAATAAACCACCCTGGGTAAACTGAAAATTAATGTTGAGGTTGCGGTTAAAGAAAGAGTCAACGACTTTGGAGTGGGTGTGATATGCGGGGATGAAAATGGAGGACTGATGGGTTGTCAATGCCATTCTCTTACAGGTTGTTGCGAGCCTAATATTGGTGAGCGCATTGCCATATTGAAAGGGGTTGAACTCGCGTTGCAATTTAATGGACTTGTTGCTATGATTGAGTGAGATGCTAGTAATGCTATTGAGGCAGTTTTTAACCCAAACGTTCATGCTAGAGAAGGCGCTTATACTATGGCTGTACATGATTTGAAATCAAAACTTCCATCTCTCGGCCTTAGAACTATTAATTGAAAGGCCAATATGGCTGCTCATTTCCTTGCAAGATTTAGTCTTATGAATGATGTTTCTTGTAATTGGGAATGTAATCCTCTGGATTTTCTTGTAAAAACTCTTACTATTGATGCTTTGGAATAAAATGATAACATTCCCTGTCAAAAAAAATGTAAAAATGTTTGAAATATGTGATTGTAATTGAGCAGTTGTCAAATCAATGTTAAATTAGTAATATGTAAAATTATAAATTGAGAAAATAAGGAGAATCAAACAAGCTTTAAATTAGTAATACAATGGAAATTGAAATAAAAGAAAATAAAATAAATTATAACAATGAACGGCCAAGATACGAAGATGAAATGAAGGGCCACAATGCATTCAACAAATACAGCAAGTGAAATAGGTGAGAAAATAAAAAGAGGAAACTATTCTCTCTTAATGTGCGTGTGTCTAGATTAATCATAATTAGAAATCTCAATTCACTAATTTGTTATAAAAACCTACAAAAACATAATATTAAAATTAAAAAAATGGTAAGATAAAATAATATAAGCAAATGAAAATGTAAAATCTAAACTTTAGTCTTTTGTTGGTCCCACTAAAAAATATAGTCAATTGAAAGACTGAAATATCTCGTGATTTTTAAATATATGACGTGCTAATTAGAATTGAACTTGGTAAAGCTTCAAGATGTCCCCAAATGCAGGGAATCAAAATATGCGGAATAAAATAATATATTAGAATCTACCAGCACAATCTTGTGATCCTACATGGTGCCAAAGGAAACAATATATCGACCTTTGCAAATAGACGAAAACAAAAACCTTTTGTGAAGTATGGGTCGAATTAAAAGTGATTCGTTATTGATAGGTTGGCCTAGTGATAAAAATGACTAAGGGAACCCAAATATTTCTAACAAAATTTAACTGTAAACGTGTAACATTGCTGACACCCAACCAAGAAGCAGCAAGCCTATCTTAAGAACTAATCAAAGTCCGTGGAACTGGATTTTACCAAACAGTAACATTGAGGACCACCTTATAACAACTAAGAAAATATCAGGACTACTGAGCAACCGATTAGAAAATTCAATGACCCAATTCTTAAAGTTTAGATACCAAGCAACTTTTCCAAAATTCAGTGACTGGGGCCAAACAATCAAGACTTTGATGATAAATTTGCTTAAGTTTGAAAGTTCAGATGGTGGTTTTTTACAATTAAAATGTTAAATGAACAATTCCACTAGTTCAGGCTAAATTGCAACAAATAGAAAGTTCAGGGGCATCAAATCTCAACTATTAAAACATTGAGCAATCAGCGCATCAAGAAAGATTAAGGCTTCATTTAAATATTTTTAAAAATTCCCAGACGAATTTGCAAATTTTGAAAAGCATAACAAATTCTTGACAGATTGGGACGAAATGCGGGCCGAAATTTGAATGTTAATGAAAATGGCCTGGAAGGTTTGAGATGTGGTATTTAGAAGACGTGACCATATGACAAATATTGAAGTTGAAGATGGTAGGATTAATAACAAGAAAAGAGCCTCCATCTAAATCTGGTTTTATATTTAGTTACTACTAGTCGAATTTAATTTTGTAAATTCCAGGGAGGAGCCGGGGGACATGGTGGACTTCCCCCTCCCTAAATTGTTATTTGCTTTTTTTTTTTTTCAACCTTGTTTAAAAAAAAAAAATTATGTACAAAAAGTTTAGCCGTATGTATTATACAATCCACCCCTCTGGCACACCCCTCCCATAGCATTTGGCTTCGTCACTGATAAACTCTACTACATTGATCTTTGGAAACATGAAAAGCAGAATAAATTATCCGAGCACATTATTCGGTGGCAAAGGTCTAAAAATTTTTCATAGTTTGGAGATAGTAAAATTTATTTGATCCATGTTCACTTAATGCCTAATGGTTTCATTCCCCTTTCTACTTTTATGCCTAAAAAAATATCGTTTTTAAAAAATCATATTTTCTAAGTGGTCACATAAATTCCGATCGAGCTTGACTAATGGATTACTGGTAAAGATGCTTTCTTATCAGTGCTACATTCGGTTCGAAATCGAATCATCATCTCACCACTATGATCGCAACCTTAAAATTTAAAAAAAAAAAAAATAATCTGAACTTCATAATATTATAATATTAATAACAATAAGTTGGGAAATTTACGAGATACACCTTGTATTTATAGTGTATTTATCTATAATTTTTATACCATGTCCTAAGAAATTATTACAATTTACACATCTCATTTCATTTAGTATTTTTTCTGGAGGAGCGTTATATATATTTATTGAAGAAAAAATTGAAGAAAATTAAAAATATTACTTGTTTAGACAAAATTATCCTTATCCATGACTAACAAATAACACCTTATATATTACCTTATGCCACACTTTACATACTATTTCAATATTCTTCAAAATATTAATTAGTGAAATTTATGAAAAGACACATAATACTTATGGTGTATCAACAATATACATTACATGCCAAGACATGTGTTGGCTAGTGGCATTTTAGTTAGGTTCGCACACTATTGATCAATGGTTCAAATCTCTACCCCTACAATCCCCCTTGTAATATTCCCAAAAAAAAAAAAAAAAAAGCAATTTACATTACAAACCTTACCTCTAATATATTTTTCCTTTTTTTTTGTTGGGGTTGGGGGGGGGACCTTTGGCCTTGAAAATTAAAATAGAAAAAAAAAGTTATAAAAACTACTAATAAATCCTCTAAAAAAAAATATTACTGAGAAATAGATTGGAAAGCCTAAAATATTTGTTGGCCTTAAATCAATGGTGTATAAGGCTAAATATCTAAACGATCAGTATTACCTCGATGATGAGAGAGAACCCATTTGACCGCATGCCAACAATCTTCATAACCAATAGGGAGTACTCAGAAGCCAATCTATACGCAACTGAAACCATGATTACGTTAGCTTCATCAACTAGCCAGTTCAATAAAATTCAAGTAGATCGAGGGGAATATAGATCTAGTGAAAAATCCACCCCCATCTGGAAGTAGATTAGAATAGGAAGGTTAGTCCCAATTATAGTAGTCGATTCTCTAGGGATGAAGACTCTAGCAGCTAGTCTGAGAGATCGGAAGAGCGTCGTGTAGTTAGGACACTGGATTTTGGATCAGTCGATGCTACCATGTTGGAGTCTGAAATAAATATTGTAACCATAAGATATTAAAAAGTATCCCAGCACACAGCTACTGTAGTTTATAGATAAAACAATTCATCAAGGCAAAACAAAGAAAATCAAATGAAATATAAATATGCCATATTTAATTAATAGTTTCACTAATTATGTAATGTGTGTGTGGG
>CAVNYN010203775.1:17873-55022 GCA_963692815.1 Nyctanthes arbor-tristis | reverse complement strand
TAAAAAACATTTTTAGGACCTTGCGAAATGTGAAGAATAATTATTTATATAATGTGGTTGGTGTTAGTTTGATTTGTTAGAAAAGTTTTAAGTGAAAAAAAAATCCAAAAAATTGTTAGATGTGTGACATATATACTATTCCGTGTCAAACAAAATTACAATAATTGTTAGATGGCATGTGGTTGTGTGACATATATACCATAATTTTGTTAGATGACATGTGATGTTTGTGTGCCATGTGTGTGCGTGTTGTCTTCCTGTAAAAAAAAAAATATTTAAGGGGGTGCTTATAAATTTCGTACTATACAAATCTCTATTATTCAACTCTACTTATTCTCTCTCTTATTTTATATAAAAAACATTTTTAGGAGCTTGCGAAATGTGAAGAATAATTATTTATATAATGTGGTTGGTGTTAGTTTGATTTGTTAGAAAAGTTTTAAGTGAAACAAAATCCAAAAAATTGTTAGAAGTGTGACATATATACTATTCTGTGTCAAACAAAATTACAATAATTGTTAGATGGCATGTGGTTGTGTGACATATATACCATAATTTTGTTAGATGACATGTGATGTTTGTGTGCCATGTGTGTGCGTGTTGTCTTCCTGTAAAAAAAAAAATATTTAAGGGGGTGCTTATAAATTTCGTACTATACAAATCTCTATTATTCAACTCTACTTATTCTCTCTCTTATTTTATATAAAAAACATTTTTAGGAGCTTGCGAAATGTGAAGAATAATTATTTATATAATGTGGTTGGTGTTAGTTTGATTTGTTAGAAAAGTTTTAAGTGAAACAAAATCCAAAAAATTGTTAGAAGTGTGACATATATACTATTCTGTGTCAAACAAAATTACAATAATTGTTAGATGGCATGTGGTTGTGTGACATATATACCATAATTTTGTTAGATGACATGTGATGTTTGTGTGCCATGTGTGTGCGTGTTGTCTTCCTGTAAAAAAAAAAATATTTAAGGGGGTGCTTATAAATTTCGTACTATACAAATCTCTATTATTCAACTCCACTTATTCTCTCTCTTATTTTACATAAAAAAAAAACATTTTTAGGAGCTTGCGAAATGTGAAGAATATTTATTTATATAATGTGGTGGTGTTAGTTTGATTTGTTAGAAAAGTTTTAAGTGAAAAAAAATCCAAAAAATTGTTAGATGTGTGACATATATACTATTCTGTGTCAAACAAAATTACAATAATTGTTAGATGGCATGTGGTTGTGTGACATATATACCATAATTTTGTTAGATGACATGTGATGTTTGTGTGCCATGTGTGTGCGTGTTGTCTTCCTATAAAATATATATATATATATTTAAGGGGGTAAAATATATATATATATATATATATATTTAAGGGGGTGCTTATAAATTTCGTACTATACAAATCTCTATTATTCAACTCCACTTATTCTCTCTCTTATTTTACATAAAAAAAAAACATTTTTAGGAGCTTGCGAAATGTGAAGAATATTTATTTATATAATGTGGTGGTGTTAGTTTGATTTGTTAGAAAATTTTTAAGTGAAAAAAAAATCCAAAAAATTGTTAGATGTGTGACATATATACTATTCCGTGTCAAACAAAATTACAATAATTGTTAGATGGCATGTGGTTGTGTGACATATATGCCATAATTTTGTTAGATGACATGTGATGTTTGTGTGCCATGTGTGTGCGTGTTATCTTCTTGTAAAAAAAAAATATATTTAAGGGGGTGCTTATAAATTTCGTACTATACAAATCTTTATTATTCAACTCCACTTATTCTCTCACTTATTTTACATTAAAAAAAAACATTTTTAGGAGCTTGCGAAATGTGAAGAATAATTATTTATATAATGTGGTTGGTGTTAGTTTGATTTGTTAGAAAAGTTTTAAGTGAAAAAAATCCAAAAAATGAGCTTTTAGTTGTCGTTCGTTCTTTTTAGCTTATTTTCTAGCTTTTTGGGTGAAAAGAGATTATTATTTGAAATTTGTGGTGAAAAAGTGGAGAGAGGGTATAAGGAAATATGAAAATTTATTGTTTATAAAGAATGTATGGTTAATATAAGTTTGATTTGTTACTAAAATTTGTAGTGAAAAAAGTAGCCACGAAGAACAAGCAATAAAAGTACAACTAGGTTTTAATGCCATATCTAACGTCGCCAGAAATTTGTTATTAAACTATTTTTATTATTATAAAATTAATAGAATTGCTATTTTTACAATTAATTTGTACAAAATTCATAAACACATCTCTCAGTTTACACACAACTTTAAAAGTCATTATTTCAAAAAAGATGGGATAAAGAACATTTTGTTATAAACTAGAAGAAAAAAATATAAAATAAAGAGAAAAGTTGGAGAGAACACTCGTTAATTGTATGTATTATTCTCAAGACGAAGGGCGCTATTTATAGATTTATAATACCCAAGTAGTCTTAGTAAGCAAGTAAAATACTCTTTGAGTAGTGACCAAGATACAACCGTAATTAGGGTTTCAGGGTTAGTCATTCACACTAAAATGCTATTTACAATACTCCCTTTTGAATGACTATCTATACATTAACTGTCTCATAAAAAACCTCGTTTGGGGAAAAACCCAATGGGAGAAAAATCTATCAAACTAGTAAAAAGAGTACAATTAATTCTGATCAACTTTGGAGTGTCCAATTGCTGCCTCATTAAAACATTACCAGAAAAACCCAATGGGACAAAAATTGGTCGAAAGAAAAAGAGTACAGCTGTGATAACCTCAATCCCATATCGCTTGGGGTGAAGAAAAGGAGACTAATTCATAAGCCAAGAGACCCACTCCATCTGACATGAAACCCTTTGAGTGAGAAGAAATGTCAATTCCGAACACAAAACCCGATACACGCAGGTACCCGCCCCACTAAGTATTGGATCGGGTACGAGATCAAGAATCTCGCCCCGAATTTTTATCTAGTCAGGGACGGGTTGTGGCCGCCCTAACCCGTCCCAAAACCAATACCCGATAAGAATTTTTTTTTAAATTATAAACAAAAAATTTGATATAAAATGAATAGTTAGGGGTCGGTACCTGAGTTCCAGCCTTAAATCAATAAGGCATCACCTCCTTGGCCACTGATCTTTTTGTTAATTTTTTTAGCTAATCCAATACTAAGTCAAAATTTGAATTTCCTTACAATAAAAAAAAAATCAAGACAACACAAGCTAATATATACACTAACATCTAATTTGGATGGTTTTTTTATTTTTATTTTTTTGAAGTGTGGTTGGTTTTTTTTATGTTGTTTCTAAATTTTTTTTAAAATTTTTTAAAGATTTTCTTAACGAGAAGGGTAACGGGTATTTTTCCCACCATGTACCCGAATCAACGGGTATGGGGCGTGGGTTTCCTTAACGAGGCATGTACGAGGGAAGGCATACCTGTCCGAATGCCGCCCCGTTGCCATCCCTACAAAAGCAAAATTGTACGGGCTAGGCTCAAGCGAACAATATAAGGTCAAAGTGGAGCGGGTCATTATAAATGGTATCAGAGACGAGCCCAACCGGAAGTGTGGCCAACGAGGACGTTAGGCCCCCATCGGTGGGGTGATTGTGATAATGTTAATCTCACATCGCTTGGGTGAATAAGTTAAGAGACCTACTCCATCTGACATAAGGCCTATTGGGTGAGAGCCCAAGAGCAAAATCGTACGAGTTAGGCCCAAAGCGAACAATATCATGTCAAAGTGGAGTGGTTCGTCACAACAGCTACTCCTCCTAATTTTAGCTAACAATAGTTCTCATGCTTAGCCATCCACATCTCTCCAATATCTTCAATATTTTGAAATATATTCTGCTTCAGGCAATATCAATTTTTCAAGAGTTTAATACGAGGATTAATATCATATATGTCACAGATATTTATTACGCAAAGAATATGCCTCGTTAAAACCTTACGAGGAAAAACCCTGTGGGAAAACATCCAAGGGAAAGAAAAGGAGTACATTATTCTTTGGGTATGTCATCGGTGTTGTATCATTAAAAACCTTACTAGGAAAACCTATTGGGACAAAACCTTAGTCAAGAGAAAAAGAGTACAACATGTATCTCCCTCATATTAATTGGCAACGTATACAAGAACTTTAAATTCTTTATATGCTTCATACAAGCATACTAAATATAATGATATATTTTCATATATTGCCAGTCAAATGAAACTTCAGGTTTCAATAACATCCACCATATATTTAATGCTCTTTTAGCATAACTATCAATCATTATATTATTGATATTGTAACAATCTGCTGGATTGTCTTTCTATCTTGGCTAGTATTCAATGTCAACCATTTTGATGGAATTAATTCATCATCCTTACTATTTCTTGAGCTCATAAGCATGTGAAGTCGACTATTATTTCTTGTCGATTCCATTTGGTCTTAGTATAGACATAACTTATCGAGATCTCTTTATTTCAGTAATTTCAGGTACATGGGCCTCTTTAAGTACTTTTTAATTAGTTATGTCTGTATACTCTTTTGAAGTATATATGCCTCAAAAATGACCATCACAAGTATCTGCTCCATAATCATTTTCATGGATGTTTATTTTGGAATCGACCATGTTATGCTTAAGGCATACCATTAATATCTCAAATCCTCTTATAAGATTTTATATCAATTCAAGATGGAGCATTTAACATAGTACATCTATTGGTAACTATGTAGTCAGTAATTTGAAATGCATGCTATTACAAACTTCAGGCTTGCATAATACATGCGAGGATTATAATTAGGCATTTTATATACTTGTTACCAACTATCAATTTCACCCCTAATATTGAGAAGACTATTTAATTTAAGAAATAGTCAAAAAAACATGATATAATACATCATCCTTCATGGATGAAGTATACAAAAAGGATTCAAATCCAATTTGTATTCTCAGCATTATAATAATATTTATCTTAATACGCGTAGTGGAGCGATTATACATATCACACTTATCAACTTTAGATGGAGGCTTCTGACGGCAAGCCAAATATGGGGGATATCATATATTCTATTGGCATGTTATATAATAATAATGCTGCAAGTGAAAGATCAAAATCACTTAAACACAAATTAATGTTCTCAATTAATGGTATAGCAAATAAATTGAGGCGTATAATATTATTTTGCTAACTATAGGCAATTAATATCCCAAACAATATACTAACATTTAATGACTTTTGGGATAAAATTCACTAGCAAGATATTCATGTCTTTGTTTCGATATCTGAATCTTTTGCTCATAATCAATCAATTGAGCAACTGTTCACACAAAATTTTGGTTGTGAGTTTGACATGTAACATCTAGTGGATCTAAATTTATAAATAATCTAGAAGGTCTACATAGAGGGTGAGTGAGCCCACATAGTTCACCCTGAATATTTTCCAGATATATTTTGAACTCATTTCCAAATAGCTAATGCTTATCAATAATCAAATTGTCTGAGAACTTGTAGCACGCGAGAATTCTTTTAAAAGGAAGAATCTTCTATTCTTCTCATGATTCTCGATAGTTCTTATTATTAACAAACTGGAATGGTCTAACCGGTTATGCCAAATAATAAAATTTTCATAATATTGAACTTCTGGTCTAATATAACAAGTAATATATTTGAACAACACTATCAAAACTTTTTAAGTAAGAGATATCAGATTCTCAACCCAAGACATGCCGCATGGGAGAAGACTGATGATAGACGATTAGCTTTATACTACCAATCACTACAGCATGTAATATGGCATGATCTCAAACAGAAGTTAGGAGTTTTATTTTTATAAACATTAGTCTAACAATTAACTAAACAGTTTTGCTAAACAATTCGGAGTGTAGACATAAGCAACTAAATGTTTAACCTCAATTCCGATTGCCATGCAATAATCGTCCAATGCTGGAGATCAAAACTCACCAGCATTATCAAGACGAATTTTCTTGATTGAGGAATTAGGCTTTTTAGTTTTCTTCTACGAGCAAATAGTCTAGCAAATACTAAATTTTTAGTAGAAAGCAAGCAAACATGGGACCATCTAGTAGAAGCATCAATACCATAACGAAATAAAGTGGTCCACATAGTGGGTTTATCAGCCCACTTATATCTCCATGAATTCTTTCCTAGAAAATTGGAGACTCAATATTAACCTTCATAGTGGAAGGTTTGATGACATGCGAAACCATTCGATAAATGAATCTTCTGGTTCTTTAGATTGTTCCCATATGAATTATCTACCGCATCATAATTGCTCATATATACCAAAACATATCACGCCAATGTCTAAAGTTCTTTCGGTATGTATAATACATTCTACATGGTAGTGCCGATAATTTTACCTTTATCTACTTTTGGGCATATACAAAGGAGTTTATGCAAAATTAACTTTTTACATTATCTCAATACAATATCCATTGAATATTATTAAAAATAGCAAATTTCTCTTGAATTTGCTAAAGTGCATCATCAATATACAATTTAGTATTATTTGTCAAAATAATACAAGCTCTTCTAGAGCTTTTAATGATGTTCACTGCATCTGATATTATCTTAACATTATTTTCAGCTACTGTTAATTCCATAAAGTGCCTTTTGCATTGAAGAATGATATGTATAATTGCATTGACAATTAGGGTACTAATACTCCCTTTTGGGTCAACAAAGTAGTCAGAAACATCAAAGTGAATCATAAAAACTGGATCGTTATAACCAAGGAAATCAGTTTCCACTTGCCCTTTTCTTTTAATATACTTGTAGCAGAGATCCACGAAATATTTTGCCGTACGACATGTACACGCTCAATGTCCTTTCATGCCACATCTAAAGAATATTCTTTATACTTCTTTTTAGATGAGCCATCATTATTGGATGCTTTATGCATATTACTGGTAGGGCTTTGTTCATGAGTTTTTCTACGTCTTCACCCACAGTTCATGATGAGATGTTGCATTTGCTTTAGGCAATGTAATGAAACCAGTAGGGCGTAACTCATGATTTTTTATATATCATGTGGATCTTTGACGTTAAAGTAAGGTTGTTAAAATCATATTTTTGGATCGGATCAAATCGGCCGACGGTTTTGAAAATTGGATTGGTGGATAGAATCGTAATCCGTAAGATTCTATGAAAAATCAATTAAAAATTACCAAAAAATTGGGAAAAATGGAAAAAGCCACAAATTAATAATAAGTCAAACAATAACTTAAAACCATATATATGACGTCTTAAATAAGGTTTACAAACTAATTCATGGTAAAGACCATACGAACAATATGCATATAACATATTCGAAACATAAAAATCACTCATCAAAACGCATTTCCTCATCACTAGCACCAAAGGCATTGCTTTAATTGTTATTGGGATTATCTATCCCAATCTCCTCATCAATATCATTGCTTTCTTGAACATATTCCTTGAAAATATCATCAATGGCCTTCTCCATATGCATCTCCGATTCACCAGCTGAAATGCATCAAAAATAAAAATGACAATCACAGGCAGCAATTAAGAACTAAGAATCTGCAAGAAGAACTAAGAAATAAAATTAAATCATAGGCAACTTAAAAATCTACAAGACGAACTAAGAACAAGAACCATGAACTTAAAATTAAAAACCACAATAATTCATATGGCCACTAACTACTAAGTTTCAACTTCCAACAGAGTACATACGCAGCAATTTAAATTTGCAATGTCTTGTGTCCAAACTCCAAAGTCCAAACACTGAAGAAAGAAGAAAATCAAAATGCAAAATCAATTTACCGTTTACTTATGTCCATGGAGTGAATACGTGAAATGAAGAAAAATTGGAAGCTTCAGCCTTCAATATTGTAGTATCCACAGTTCAGAAATTCAGAGAAAATGAAGCTAGGAAGCTGTAAATGAGCCAAAATGAAAAAGTGAAAACCCGTGAGTCTGTGACTGTGAGGAAAAGTTGGAACTGGGAAACAATAAATCTGCAGAGGAGAAAAGAAACAAAAACCCGTTCTTCTTCTTCTTCACTCCTTAGTCCTTACTCTTTAGTTCTTCACTTCTTCTTCATTTATGACAATCTACTATCTTCTTTGGAGCAGAGATCGGAAGAGCATGAATAGCCAGATGATTTTGATCGATCTCTAATTTGGTGTAGGGTTTCCATGTTTGCTGTTTTTTCTTTTATTTTTGGGCATAAAAGACAGACATGCCCAAATGCCAAAAAATTCAAAAAATTGGTCCAATTTTCATATTTTAGTAGAATCGGTTAACTCGGCCCAAATCGCAATTTTGTACGATTCGTTTACGATTCATATACAATTCTATGAATATACGATTTTGTATACGATTTGAATCGATTTATTGGCCTTTGATCGTAGAATCGTACGATTCTACGAGTTGGATCGTGATTTTAACAACCTTGCGTTAAAGTACTCAACTTTGAGTTAGACATAATAATGAAGGAAACTAACTGCTTTTGCACAATCCTTAGATGCGTTTCCTTTTTTTGTTGTCGTACCCAAGCCACTTGAGATCAGATGAATTAAAACATCAAGGGCCCATGACAAATAATTCTTGCCTATATAACACGTACAAGTAACTAAAATTTGGTAATATTGACTATTTGTGTAACTTTATGACATGTCAAGTCATAAATTCAATTGCAACATGGCATGAATATTTATACTCTCTTTCAGGTAGTATTGTTTCACATATAACCAATATCTATAGCTATCAAGATATATGCTACTTCATGAGCATAGTAAATTATACTTTTAGAATCAATATGAGTTATTGCTGCTTCGGGAGCAATAGATCAATATTCTTCAGGAATATTGAATTACCAAATAAATTAGATTTTTAGATCCAATATAAATTTCTCTTCAAGAATATGCACCATTCTTCAGAATATTACAATTAGTCGTGTTACTTCGGGAGCAACAACTTATGCAAAATTGACTAAAAGTAAATAATAGAAAAACAAATAAATAATGTATATAACGAATAATAAAAAGATAATATTGCTTCATAATGAGCAATATAAAATATTCTTCAAAAATATTTATTTGCTGTATTTTTCTTCAAGAAAACACATATCTAAATCTCATATATCATGCTATACAAAAATACACCATATTAAATTAGAATATGATGAGATCATGTTGTATTCTTTAGGAATCACAACATATTACTCGTAATAATTTTCAGGACTATTAAGAATTAGAGAATCGTATTTCTTCAGAAATTACGACAAATCTTATATGACTTTTCTCAAACCAATCATATTCTTCTACAATATGAGATGTAATTGGTGGTTCTTCAGGAACCACAAGAATAATATATGCTAAGACTCTTCAAGAGCCAATCATATTCTTCTGAAATATGGAGCATAAATTGTGATTCTTCATCGATCACAAAATAGAATATCTAAATCAAAATAATCTTCAAGATTATTAATAGATTTTTGAACGATCATGTTTCTTCAAGAAACCACGATTAATAATGTATATATATGCCAGGGTTTTTTTGGAGTCAATCATATTCTTTAAGAATATAAGACATAATAGTAATTCTTTAGAAACCATAATGAATCACATATATTACCATCATACTAACAATTAAACCAACCAAGAATTAAATAACAAATAAAAACAGAAAAAATAACTGTGCTTGTAAATATTGGATACATTGAAGTTTCTGCCAATATGAAGATACCATATATATAGACAATTATTTTTAAAACATGGAACTTGAAATTGATCTTGAAATAACTAACCAAAGCACTCAAATTGGGCAGTGACTTTGTGATTTAAAGAAAACACTAATGTTAAAACTTTCAAATCCACAAAACCCTTTACAAAATCTAGAGAAAGAATCAACAATTATTGGATTAAATTGGATTCATTCACCGAAACCGAATGAAGAAATAAGAATAAAAAATAATCAAAGTTTTGAATGTTCTTTAAAAGAATCGGTAGAAATAAAAATATTTAGGAGTGTGTCGTACTGATAACGTGTTGTAAACTAGAAAAAAATATAAAATAGAGAGAAAAGTTGGAGATAAAACTCGTTAATTGTATGTATTATTCTCAATACAAAGGGGGCTATTTATAGATTTATAATACCCAAGGAGTCTTTTTGGACAAGTAAAATACTCATTGAGTGGTGACCAAGATACAACAGTAATTAGGGTTTCAGGGTTAGTCATTCACACTAAAATACTATTTACAACACATTTAATTAAATATAATGGGTGTAAGAAGATTGTACTATCTTTTTTACAAGCACACAATGTATAGGCACGACACACAGACACCACACGTATTTAACAAGACTATGGTAACTTTGTTACACGTGAAATTATATATATGCCACACACCCATATCGCTAGCATAACGTGTAGTTGTATGACATTATACTATTTCGCGTCAAATAAAATTACTATGATTTTGTTAGATAGCGTGTAGTGTTTGTGTGCAGTGTGTGAGTGTTGTGTTTCTATAAAATATATATATGTATATATATAACAGGTGCATATATATTTTCTACATCTTTTGTATACAAAAAAATATCATTTCTTATAGATGTTCAAACAAAAAAAATATCATTTCTTATCCCCAATTGTAGAGAGGGTTTCTTCGCTACAAAGCACAAAAAAACAACACTACGTTTGTCCCGGGTGTCATTCCATCTTAACCCTCAACTCTCAACCCTCGTCCGCTACCACTCTTAACCCCTTTTCCTCTGAGCTCCTCTCCCTTCCTTCACCTTGTTCTCCTTTCACTCTCGTAACTTTCTCTCCACCATCTCTCGTTTAGTGATCACCTTATTCAGCACAGTAGGTTTTCCCTAATTTTCCCTAATTGTTTAGGCCCATATTTAGCTGGTTGGAGTTGGAACAGTCCCCCAGGAAACAACCAATTTCCCCAATTTTGCTGTCTATGCACTCCCATTTCCCGTTCTGAAGTCGGAACAGTCCCCCAAGAAACAACCAATTTCCCCAAATTTTTGTTGTCTTGCGCACTCTCGTTTCCTGTACATTTGGCCAGCCAAATTGAAGGCAGATTTCTTTTCAAGTTTTGTTCAAGAAGGTGCCATATGCAATATGTATTTTTTTTCACACATGACAACAAAAAGAAGTAAACCCATATTTTTTTCTTAAATTTTATGTAAATACTGGGGAAAAAATAATCCCATAGTCCATTTCTCACTTTACCTACATGCATAAGGACACTGGGTAAATACTCTCTTAGTAGTTGGTTCTAGCAATTCTTCTGCAAATGAATTGGTTGTATTTGTATTACTCTGTCTTTTTAGGAAGAATGATTTTATCTCTGCTCAATCAAAATCAAATTCAAGATTCTTATAAGGGTGAGCAAGGAAAGATGGTGGAATCAACGGATTTGAAAGTGCACTTTCCAGAAATGAGTAGCAATCTTTACCCATATATAAAGCCGTACCATTTTCGCTTTTTGAAGGTTTCAGATATCCACACCATTTATTATGAGTAGTTGGGGAATCTAAATGGATGTGTAAGTTATCTGTAACTTTCTGCTTTGCCATTTATTATGAGTAGTTGGGGAATCTAAATGGATGTGTAAGTTATCTGTAACTTTCTGCTTTGGGGCATATCTAAGCTCGACAATTAGGTTTATTCTATGCTCATACGTTATGTTTTTTAGTTGGAAATTGCAGCCTGTTTCATGTTTGTATAATATGAGAATTGTAGCTTTGTTGTGCAACGTGGAATTTTAGACTTGCTTAACCAATTTGTAACAAAGCATTGCTTTTTAAATGTTATTATATTATTCAATCTTGTTCAAGAACTTTATCCTAAGTGGTAAGCGTTAGATCATATTTTTCTTCCTTGTTTGTAGTGTTTGTGGGACGGATCTCATTGGGTAACTAATGGTAACTACTCTAGTCAGAGGATTGAAATTGTGGCAATGAATCTTTCCCTTGTTTCTCATTTTGTTTCCTGTCTTTAGAAAATACTGTACTACAATGCCCCATGAAGTTCATTGGTGGCAGTTAGAGAAGTCTATCAAATATATCATCAATTTTACAATGAATGTATGATGGAGCGATCACTAATTAACTGTTGGATGCCTCTCAAGGATCAGTTATGCCTTTGTCCAAGGTTCATCTACTATGCAAATATATAGTAGCCATCTCTCACGAATCACTAATGAACTGATTATTATTATTTTTTTCAATTATAATCCATTCGTTTTACCGTGTCTTTTGTACAACAATTAATTCTTTTATAAAAAATGGGACCTGATGTAATGCATGTGGAAGACTTTTTGGTGAATGGCCTTCACTTGCTTGACAAAGACATCTAAAATCGTATCGTTAAGGCTTCTTCAAGCAGATATGTTTTGCGTTATGTTTGTTTGATTGAGGACTCCAGGTATGTCATTGCTTCTTGACTACATAATGTTGTTTAGATGTTTGTTTACGTTTTGCGCAATAATTGTTGTCAACTTGTCATGTTATGCAGATTTTTTGCTTTTTGTTAGGCGAAAGGACTTGAGTGCATTTTCCTATCATCAATATGAGGGAATTTTCATCATCAAAATAGGTTCTTCTAGTCTGGTGGAGTGATTATGATTATGTCTTGTTGTTGCCTCCACAAATGGGCACTCATAGCTATTGGCAAAGGCACATGTTTTGTTGCATGATTATACTATGATAGAAAGCTCAACGGTTTTTGGGTAAAGGATTACAAAGCTTGTTTGTATGTATACATATATAAACATGATTTGGCTGATTTTGCTACTATAAACATGACCACATTGGTTGCTTCTCCTTTAGATACAGAAGCCAAACTTGATGTGAAGTATAGTTAGCATGTGTCGTGACTATATGTACATGTAACTAAATTATTATTACAACATTCTTTTGCTATCATATTTACAATGCGACTATTTTTTAATTCACAATTTTTAGTTTTTCATATGAAAATTTATATAGCAGTCTTTTGCTTTTGATCTCATATGGCTCTAGAATATTTGTATTATTAAACACTAAATCTCAAGCATTCATACATTTGGTTTTTTATGACAATGTCTTTAATATTACTCATTCTTCTCGATTGATGGTAAATTGGGGTACTGTAATATGTTCGTATGATGAAAAACCCATGTTACATTAATCATTATGGTCTGTTAAAACATATATCTATTGTGTGTGCAATGAAAATTTTAAGTGTATTTTATTGAGTTTACAAAGACCATCTTTATAGAAGTATATTCTTATATTTGTTATATGAAAATGAGCATAATTTTGTAAAACTCTACATATATTCTTGTATTAGGTATGTTAAAATAAAGTAAATGATACCAGAATTAATTATTACATCAGAGCAAGGGTAAACAATCTTTCAATAAATGAGAGACAAGAGAGTGACAAAACTGATATACCATATTAAAATGTTACACTTTGTATGAAACCACTTTTGTTTAGTACGAGTATTTTAAACGTGCTTTGCACGTTATATGACAACATATAATGTAATAGACAAAATTTAGAACAATAAAATAATTAGGTTTGGATTTCTATAATTGTTGATAGTATTTAAATATTTACTTCTTCAATAAAAAAATTATAATCATTTTTTATTTCTTAAAACGTATTGTTTAAACAAATTTCTTACAAAATACTAATTAAAAGAGTTAACAACATGGTAGCTTTGTATTTAATATTGTGGTTTTAATCTTGAAATTGAACTAAAATTAAACTAAAGATTAATCTTGAAATTGAATTTAAATAATACGCTAATTGGAATTAAGGAATAATGTGGGATTAGAAGCAAAAATAGAATTTGAAATAAAAAAAAAAAATCAAAAGCGAGTTAGAATTTACCACTATGAAATAAAAATTAAAATTGAAATCAACCACAATAAATACCATACTAAAAATTAATACAATATTATTATAAATAATATAAATACAAATTGTTTCAAGGAAAGTTTCACAATGATTAATAAGAGTGTAATGAATAGAGTGTAATAAGTGAGATACCTAAGAAAGAAAGGGCAAATTGGGAATTAATAGCAAATAGTAGAGGTAAAGGTGAAATCTAAATATTTTACAATGATTCCACCTTATATATATATATATGTTAGTGATTAGTGATATTAGTAATCTATTAACATATAAAGACACTTAAGTGTCTTTTAGTTTTTCCCGCCAATTTGCTCTGCGGTAATGTTCACAGGCAATCATTTGTGGTGAAGGTTTTATTTCTGGCAAAATTTATTTATTTAATTTTCATTTTCACCCTAACTCATCTCTTTCCTTTTTAGCCCCCCCTTTTTCCACGTTCTTCTACAATTTTCCTTTCTCAATATCGATTTCTTCCTCTTTCCTTATTGAATATATCTCTTTGATTATTTTTTTCCTTCCGTGAATCACGTTCTTTCTTTCCTTATTGGTTAGATGTTGTTAATTGATGTATGAATTAATATATTTTCATTTTCTAGATCATTGTGAAACTAATCAAAAGCAAAAGTTTAGCATTTTCTTATGTTTTATTTGTATTCTGTCTTACAATGTTGAATAAATGTTGCCTACTTAGAACATTTAACTATTTTCAAGGCGTTTCAGTTGGTAGTCTTTATTTGTTTTTTGCGGATTTATCAATACTTGAGAGTTCGGCTTGGGAGTGATGATCAAGTGTTGGCATTCGTGTTGTACAATATTATTGGTAGATTAATCAAATAATAATTTGTATTCTTATAACTATTAAACTTATTTTAATTTTAATTATTTGACGTCTTATGCTATATAAAACTTATTTATAATAAGTGGCTATCAATTGATACACGATGTGTACAATTTAGAATCGAAATAAAGACTGAGAAGTAAAGGAAGAATCTTTCTTCAAGTGGTCAATGAAAGTTTTAGTGTTTTAGTTGTATGTAGCGGTATTGTATTAAAATTCACGATTAATTGCTTTATGTTATGGCCACATTCAGAGGCAGAGATAAGGGTGCGCCCAACTGTGCTTAGGCAATAAGCTCATTCCATTTTGGCAAAAATGCATTTTTTGGGCATACATAAAAAAATAAAAAAATTAATATACAAATCTACATTTATTTTTTGCATACCTCGATATTGACAGCGGACTCCACCACTGACCACATTATGGAACAATTGTTTACCTACTCCTAGGCAAAATACAAGCAGTGCGTACATATTTGATTGCTTCATGTTTACTTTATGCATTATTACTTGCTTTATTGTGGCATGCATATTCATGATACAATGAAATGCAAAGTCATTTGTATTTTGAATCCATGTTTTTATTGGCTTTGTTTTGCTCCCCAATTTCCACATTTCGTTTCAATTTAGTGGAAAAACTTTTAAGAAATTCATAAAGTAAAAATGAAATCAGTTGAGCAATTGATCTCCTCTTCTCTACTTTTTGAGTGTAAAAGCCATTTTCTCTCTCATGATAGATTGAGATATTACAATTGAAATTAAATAAAAAACATTTAATATTTCTTTCATTTGAGTTTAACGGTGTGAAAAGTGGTTTATACTTTTTGTTGATATATTAAGACTTCTCGTGCTTATTTTAAATATTAATATATATCAATCATATTATTTTGGCAACTTAGAATAATGTTTTTTATTTGCTTATTTTGGCTCCACAATTTCCATATTTTGCTTCAAAAATAGTTAAAAGATTTTTGCAAAATTTATAGACTAAGATAGGACTCACACGAAATTTCGATCACCTTCTAATCGTAGGTGCATGTATGATGTCGATGGTTTTGATGATTTACAACTAACATGCATAAATATAGTTTTTCATACAAGGTGGATGTGTCATTGCCCATGAGAAAATATAAGATGATATACTTGAATTTAATTACCTTATAATATAATTACTTGGATCACATTTACTCATTTTTTAGAGTGTATTTATTTTTGGGCTCTTATGCTTGAATTTAATTGTATTATTTTATTCTAATTTAAGTACCAAAAAATCTTATTTTGCGATTATTTTTATTCTTTATTTATTATCCATCTAGCGATTTTTGTTTTTTAATTTGAATTGTTCATTACTTTCTTAGTTTATTCACCTAGATTGTTTCAAACAAGCCTTATTAAGTTGGTCAATATATCTTTTAAAAAAAAATTGGTCAATATATTAGAACATTATTTATTTTTAAATTACAATTGACTATACATTGTATTATTTTCCTTTGTTAAATATTCCTAACTTATTCCATTGTAGTTTTGCTAATTCGTTTTAGAATAAATCTTTCTGTGCAACGTACGGGTGCATAACTAGTAATAACTTAATCCAATATAATAAGAGTAACGTTATTTAGCACCACTGGTTCTTGACACCATATTAAGGTGTCATTAATTGATAAATTGAATTAAATGAGTTCTTTATTCATTTATTTAATTTCACTTATCATTTCATACCACATTAATTATTACATAGATTAGTGTTAAGCACTACTAGTGTTGTATAGTATTATTCATATAATAATCACCTACATGCAAGGAGAAGAAAATAGTCACCGTGTTTGGCTGTTGCTAAATATTGTTTGGACTCACTCCCTACACTTTTTGTCTGCGCTTCTTGTTTATGGGCAATCAGAAGCGTGGCGCACACTGTCATACACACAGTTCGATTGACACAAGGGGGTATATTTATTTGTAGAGAGAGAAAAGGGAGAGAAGTGCATTGGAGAGCGGAGCATTTGTGTCCTCTCCCGTTGGTTCTGCGGCGACGTCGCAGGGTAAAGTTCGTTCTCTCTAAATTTCTACTGAAATTTGTTCAATTCATCCCCTTGTTTATGCATTTTTTCCAGATCTGTGTATAATGGTAAATATCTGCATGCAATCCGAAGCTCCGAATAAAGCATTCTAGGGTTTTGGATCTGATTTTTCTGGTCAATCGTTTCCGAAAAATTTCATGCCTTTTCTATTATTTTACTGGCTTTAGGATTTTGGTTTCGGTTAATTTTGGTAATTTTTTTTGGCTTGATTAAAATTGTAAGAATCTTTCTTTTCTTATAGTTGATTGATGAAAATGTACTTTCATTAAAATTGCCTATCAGTTGATGAAATAGTAAGAATCTTCATTTTCTTTTCTTTTCTTTTTTTTTTTGTTTTTTGTTCCCTCTACGTTGGTAATTCTTCTGCGAAATGTCTTCGTACCAATTAGAGTTTCATTTCCAAATTTTCAATCAAATTGAAACAATTTGGTTAGGTTTTTCTTTTCTTTGTATACTCTAGAGCTGCAGAAGTGTTAATCTTGCTTTTCACTGTTTTAGTCCATCTGATTGGAAAAATTTTTAAGCTTTATGTTCAAGCAATAACTATCGTGGCGGTAATATCTAAATATTATTATTGGTAGTCAATAGGCTGATGGCTGATTATTTATATAAGTGCTTTTAGTGATTTATTTATGTGCCAGGATTTACCCTCTATATTTAGTACCATTCTTTTGTCTTTTCTGAAGAAGGATATTTGAGAGAGTAGCTTTCATATGGCGGCTACCGCAACTGCCTCTTCTAATGGCATCCGTTATGCACCAGATGATCCCACCCTCCCCAAACCCTGGAGAGGCCTGGTTGATGCCAACACTGGATATATATATTTCTGGAATCCCGAGACCAACATTACCCAATATGAAAGGCCTGCCGCCTTGACGCAAGCAAGCTCTGGTCCATCTTACAAATCTTTGAGTTCATCAGTTCAAAAGTCCTCTCAAGAACATCACAGTGACAATGATCGTGATACTGATTTTGGACGAGATAACAATGATGGACCAATGAAGAGTACTTCTGGAGCGGGAAGTTACCAGGTGTCTAAGCAGTTTTCTCTTAAGTTTCTCGCATTTCTAAGTTGCCTCTGCTGCTTGTCACGTTGTAATGAACTAAAATAAGAAATGTGCTGAAAATCTTATTAAGCATTTTGTGGCATTTGCAGAATGCAAAATCATTGAGCTCTGTGTCTTAAATTATTTTCGCTTTGTTTCTAGAAACAAATGAACATTCTGATAGTGTCACCATCCTGTCTTGCTCTTATGGCTCTCTTTTTGAAACTCATCTAGTTTCTAGTTCCAGACTAAGCTTTCTACTGTGACGTCTATCATCTGGTGTCCTTCTGGTTAGTATTTAATTTTGCTAGACATCCAGCTCCAGAATCAGAATAAAGGGTGTTTGAATCTCATTATGAAGCAAAATTATGAAGAAACTATAATGAGAGAGAAAGAATTAGTGGTGGAGATTTATAGGGGTTTGAGATATGTGATTGTAATTGAGTACTTGTCAAGTCAAAGGGTGGGTTTATGGAGAATTTGGATTGAATGAAAATCAAATTTAATACTGCTCTTTTACTTTCCGTCCTTGTCATTTCTTCCTCCCTTCATGCGCTTGCTATGTATAAGGTGTTAACAATTTGAGATAATCCACAATTTTGGTACTTGGATTTGTTCATAAATCAACCGAATAGAAATATACAAGATTTTGAAATTTTTCTATTATTACTTGCTTACTCAATTGTGTACTCATTACACATGCGCAAAGGGATGAATTTCTTCAAAGTGGTTAATTGTCCTCTTATTGTTTACGTTCAAAATTGGCTATTCTGATGCAGTCATGGATCATTTTCAACCTTGATAATATTGAACGGTGATTGTATTCCAAATACAATGACTTTTCTTAACAGAGAAGAGTCTGGGTATGTATATACTTTTCAAGTTTGCAATTATTTTGAAATGCAAGTGAGAGTTAATGAACTAGTGGCCAATTGCTGATATGATAATCTCTGATCGTGGTCTGAAGTTTGTAAAAGAAACTTAGGAGTTCTCTGATCTATGATGTTTGTCGACACGCATATTAAATAATGTCAAATACTTGTCGCAACTGTTAGATTCTCTATTTCAGGATCTCTCTCCCTCTCTCCCCTCTCTCATCTCGGTCTTCCACTGTTTGTGCATTTTTTTATGTTTCTTTTATTCATATTGTTTATTTTTGTTTTCTTTCTATTGCAACTGGTATTAATTAATTGGAGCCAATGTAGTTGGGGAAATAATTGTTATGACTTTATGCCATGCAATGTGTAAACAACCAAGGGAGGATGACTGGTTGGGGGAAATAATAATTGTTTTGATTAGTCATTTTGGTTTTCCGTTCCTTTTCGCTTACCTATTTTTCTTTTCCTCGCTACTGAGTTAGATGACAAGTAGAAGAATGGATGACTCTCACAATGATCTAACTGTGACAATGGGTGCTGCACATGGATCATCTGTTTCCAGAGGTGCAGAAAGTGGTTTGTCTATTGAGTCATATTGTCGTCAGCATGAAATATCTGTAATTGTAAGCATCTACATTATTTTTTTTGTACTTATAATTCCTGATAGATTTCTCTGCTTCATAAATGTTTGTCTTACTTGAATAGAGTCTGCTTCCCTGAAAGTCATCTTGTTTTCAGTTTCTAGGATCTACCTGAGCCTTGGATGACTTTCCTCGGCACAAGCTGGAGCAACCTAGTTCAAGATATTTCTATACTTGCAGCAGATTCTATTAGAAAAGATAATTTGAATTTTAAATAGTGACCATGTAAATATTCTTAGAACATTTACGAGATTCATGACTTTATATCGTCTGTATCACTGTTGCCATTCTATTTCTATTTCTATTTCTATTTCTATTTCAAGATGGAAATAGAATGCTAATGGTGGCTGTATGGTTTGAGATTGTTTTCTACTCTATTTAATCACTACAGAATCTTAAAGAGAATGCTTTTCCAAAACCTTTGGGTGAAATTATGGTTAACTGTGCACTTGATTGTTTACAAATGTCCGTCTCGGTTTTCTGGAGTAGATTAATCTACTTACCTACTAAGATTCATCTTAAACTGTTGAATAATGAAAGATGTTTTTACAACCAATTAAGTTAATGTGGTAGTCATTTTCTTGGTCAATAATTGGTTTTCCCTTTCAACTACTACATTTATGATTTTGCATACGTATTCTTTTTGTGCTTATTTGGTCCCCATTGTTTGCTTCCGAAGTCTTAAATTACATGAGTAATAACTGCTAACCCATCCGTACTTGAATCTTTTAGGGAGATAATGTGCCCCGACCTTTCATCTCGTTTGAAGCCACTGGTTTTCCGTCGGAGATTTTGAAAGAGGTATGTGCATGATTTGTATTATTTACAATTTTTTGAAAGATGGAACCCTTTGACTGCTGGAGATACAATGAGATACATTTTCTGAAATATTGATTCTGATTGACTGCTGGAGATTTGCTAGTGACTGAGGGCTCATGCATATTTTTCTCTCCCATCTGAATTTTGTCTCAGGTGCGATATTTGCTCCAGGTTGGAGCCAAATGTCGTACACTAATGCCATCTTATGGCAGCTTGCATGCATTCTGGGCATACTTTTTAACTGGACCAATTTTTTGAAGGGATAACTGAGTCATCCAAATTTGTGACTGGGGCATCCTGCTGGTAGTTTTTCATTCTGCCCCTGGTGCTAATAGAAGAAATGTATGTGAACTGTAGCTTGCACCTGCAAGTATCGGCTGTTTACATTGGGAATGATGTTTCTTCCTACATAAACCACTCCCATTAGTCCAAAAGAAACAGTTGCAAATCTTGAAGAGAATACATCTGCTTACAGGCATTACATTTTTTTCCAGGTTTACCAAGCTGGATTTTCTGCTCCTACTCCAATTCAGGCGCAGTCTTGTCTAATTGCTCTACAGGGTCGTGATATAGTAGCCATAGCCAAGACAGGCTCTGGGAAAACTCTGGGTTATTTAATACCTGGATTTATTCATCTAAAGAAACGTCAAAATAATCCAAAATTAGGCCCAACTATCCTGGTGTTATCGCCAACAAGAGAGTTGGAGACTCAGATACAAGATGAAGCTGTGAAGTTTGGAAAATCCTCAAGGATAACTTGCACGGTAAGGATGAGTGATTGTTCAGATTGAAATATTTTTGCCGCATCAAAGATCCCTCCATGAAGGTCTAATTACGTAACCTTGCAGTGATACTATTTTTTTTATTCTTTTGCTTTGCGATTTATCCTGGGTGTCTTTGTTCTCTGATCATATTCTGGAGTGGAGGAATATATTTTTGGGAGCTTAGAAGTTTTTTAAAAAGTACCTTTATGTCTGAAAAGTTGACGGTCCTCTATTGACTTGTTCTGTTTCTGTATGTAGGTGAGATGAATAACCCATTTTATTGTTTGATTTCTATGTCAAAATAGAAGTAATATGAAAGAAGATGAGTGGTGGAGATTGTGTAGTAAATGTGGGTGCAAGTGAAATATGTTGATAAGAATGATTTGATCAATTAATTTTCGAAATAGAAATAGGACAATCACATGGACTAGTTTTCTTCTGTTCTTTTTTATTTCTATCCAGGGTTATGTTCCATGCAAGTGGTTAGGACAATTCCATATCAGTTCATTCTTGGCTTGTTCAAGAGGTAATATCTTGAATGTACTCAAGAGCTTGTTCTTTGTAGCTTTTTCAAAATTAAACGAAAAAAATTATCAAATTAATATCAACCACATATTCTCCAACCCAAAAAAAAAAAAAAAATCACACATCCCAATAATCTTTCTTTACATTCCCACCACGCATTCTCCTATACATCTAACCTCCTTTATCATAAAGCTCACAATAACAAGCTCTAGGAAAGTAAGTTTCCTAACCGTCCTTAAGTTTCCAAACCGTCCTTAGAAAATGAAATCTCATTGCTAGTGGAAATAATTCCCATCGGACCATTGATCACTTGCGCTGCCAGTTTAACGTGTTCTTTGCAGGCTATGGTCCACCCTACAAAATAGCCATACAATGCAAGAATTCTGAGCACTTATTGACAATTAATAATTACATGTGTATATGGACAATGTACACTTGCCACCTGGATCTCAAGTTTATAGATGCTGGAACTTCATAATAATGTCATCATGCCAATTCTTTTCAGTATCGTCAAGGCCAAATCATTAATTCTGAACTCTTTCATTTTGGGCAATGCCCATTTTTGATGATTGCATTACAACAAACATAAGTAATGCTAGTATGGTTGACAACACATTTTGTTCCCGAACAAAAATTTGGAAACACGTAATTATATAGATCGGTCTAAACCTTCAAATTAGGCTCATGCCCATTCTTTTTTATTAATGTTAAGATAATAATCATCTTTCCTTAAATCTTTCATTTGGTCAATGCCCATTTTGATGGCTGTATTAGCAGTCATTACCAATGCTTGTATGGTTGGCAGCACATTTGTTCCCAAACAAAAATTTTGAGACTCATTATTTAGACTAGTCTAATGTTTCTGATTAATTAACCATCAGAGCAGACAAGTATTTATCATTTTACCAGTCATAGTTTGCCTTGTGTTATATGGGGCAGTTCTGACCTTAGGTTAGATGCCTAGTGTCTCTCTTATTCTTTCATTAACTTCCAGCATTCTTGGGTCCCAAGTCCTGAGAGCAGCTCCGGTCTGTTTCTGCTAAAATAAATTCCTTTTTTATTCTTAAAGACCGAAGATTGTAAACTCCACCCTGAAACACCACCACCCTGAAAAGAAGGCTAGCCTCAACAGGGCGTGATTATTCTCCCTAAATTACTAGTTTGTTGCTAATATTATATTTGGTTTATTGCATGATGAAGTGTTTGTATGGAGGTGCACCTAAAGTTCCTCAGTTGAAAGAGCTAGACAGAGGTGTAGATGTGGTGGTGGCAACTCCTGGTCGGTTGAATGATATTCTGGAGATGAGAAGAATTACTCTACATCAAATTTCATATTTGGTGTTAGATGAGGCGGATAGGATGCTGGACATGGGATTTGAACCTCAGATAAGGAAGATTGTGAATAATGTGCCTACTCGTAGGCAAACACTGATGTACACAGCAACATGGCCAAAGGAGGTGCGCAAAATTGCATCTGATCTTCTAGTCCAACCTGTCCAGGTTAACATTGGAAATGTTGATGAGCTTGTTGCGAACAAAGCAATCACCCAGGTGCCTTTTTTAGTAATTTCTGATATACCTTCATCTGCTTTGTACCCAATAAAAGTTGATTTTGATACTTATTCTTATCTTGTCGTAGTTTTCATGTATAGCTATTGATCATAGTTTGATTTATATAACAGCATGTTGAAGTATTGTCATATATGGAGAAGCGTAGGCGTCTGGAGCAGATATTGAGATCCCGGGAACCTGGATCCAAAATGATAGTATTTTGTTCCACAAAAAAAATGTGTGATCAGCTTGCAGGCAACCTGAACAGTCAATTTGGAGCAGCTGCTATTCATGGCGACAAATCTCAGAGCGAGAGAGATCATGTGTTGAATCAGTTTCGCACAGGAAGGTCCCCAGTTCTTGTGGCTACTGATGTTGCTGCTCGCGGCCTTGACATTAAAGATATCAGGTTGGTGGCGCATCAGACTGATTCTGGACAGTATATAGTTGGTTTTGCACACATGTTTCTTTTATTTTAAGTTGTAATTATTGCTTAGTTGCTGTATATCAGGAGGAAGCAAGTAACTCATGTATAGTTATTATTTCCTCATAGTATAATTTTACTCTCTCTATTGCATGTTCATTCGTCAGTGCACCATGTATTTATCAACTGTTATTTTACGATAAACAAATAGTTGATTAAAATAGGCTGCACTCAAATGATTTGGTTAAAAGGAAAGTTGCATTTATGATCTTCAATCTTTTTATGATCTTCAGTCTAATAAAAAAAATGAAATTGGGTCTTTAGCCTTTAAAATTTCAGCATGGTCCCCCAAACCTTTAGTAAATATGTAGTGAAAGACCTTTAGACAATTCCAGTCTAAATTTTCTTGAATTCAAACTTGAACTTGTTTTTGATCATTTTATATAAATGGTACAAATGTGATTTATCTTTCTATCTAAACTAAACTAAACTAAAACAAATTGGTGTGGAGCTTGGCGATTTTGGTTATGTTGTCCAAGGATCCTTCCGCTGCCCATTTAACTATAAGTGAAGGAACTTTTTGTGACAAATGAAAGGTTAGGGATCCTGTTGACTTTTTGAAAAAAGTTGAGGACATAATGTGTAATTTCCCCTAAGGTTAATCACAGCTTATGCTCCCATCTTGCATTGCATCTTGTTCAGTCCATGTTAATTAGGTTAATAAAGTTATATTGAGATTATGGACAGTCTAGTGAAGCCATATGATTAATTCTGGGATTGGTTTCATGAAATGATAGTTTCTTTCTCTGTCACAGGGTGGTGATAAATTATGACTTTCCTACAGGAATAGAAGATTATGTTCACAGAATAGGAAGAACTGGAAGGGCAGGTGCTACAGGTCTGGCTTATACTTTCTTGTCTGAGCAGGATGCGAAACATGCGTCAGATCTTGTCAAAATTTTGGAAGGAGCAAATCAAAATGTCCCTGCTGAACTTAGAGATATGGCTTCACGTGGTGGCGGATTTGGTGGGTCAAGACGCCAATGGGGTTCAGGCTCTAGTGGGTATGATGGAGGTCGTGGTGGACGTCATGGTTTTGGCTGTGGTGGAAGAGATGGAGGAAGGGGTGGCAGCCATGGTTATGATCGTGACCGACGTGACAGGTAAATATTTTTGTTTTCATGTTCTTTGGGTCCGCAGGTGTTTGCTTCCGTTATAAGCCTGTAAAAGAACATAGATTTGAGTGTGAGAAATTTTATGTTTCCAAAGGAATGTGCTAAATTTACTGTCTGTGGATATATATGACTATAGTTATGGATCTCATGATATGCACGAGGATGCACCGGTAAGCTATCACGCTAAGAGCTTCCATGAAAGCATGGTTGGTAACACACAGAGAAGAAGTCGCAGTAGAAGCAGAAGCCCAAGCAAGAACTATGGATGGGGTGAGGAGCCGTGCAGAGCTCGTAGCCGTAGCATGGAGAGGTTTGATACAGCTGCCCCTCCCCGGCGCAGCTTCCATGAGATGATGATGATGGAACGGGCTATACCATCTGAATCTAAGAAGGATCTGATGGAATCCAAGGGTTATGATGATGATCCACCTAATCATCTCGACAGATCACAATCCCCATCTAATGGTAATGGAAAGGAAGTTTTTGGAGGATCGTGCGATGGAAATGCTCAACAAATTTCAGAAAGATCACCTCGAGGACAACAGGGCACCGAAGAACTTGCTGATAGAGAAAAATTCAATTCTGGTGAAGGCCTCGTTCCAGCAGAAGATGAACGGGTGCTGCAGGATGATTGACACCACGTTTCCTTACGAGGTGCTTCTGAATGTGAATTTTGTTTAATATGCTCTGTAGTTACATCTGATGAATTATACTGAAAATTAGTATTTAGCTGCTGATGGGGATTCTATACTTTTTGCCTTCGGTGGAACTCGCAGCACATGTTTTGGGTCGGTTTTCTCCCCCCAGGTTTGGTTGCATGTCTAGAAACTCTTCTTTGACTGCCGGACAACGTTGTCTGTGGACAATTTTCGGCTGTACTGGATACATGCTTTTACGGGGTTATGAAGGAATAGAATATTAACTGTATCCTATTTTTTTTCCCCTTTGCGTTCAATTTTCAATTTTCGTCAGGCCCCAATGCCTACATTTTAAACCGTTGTAGTTGCTCTCTTATATTATCAAGTAATATGCATTCAATGGTTAGTAATATGCCAAACATAGGGCAAAATTGCCGTGTTCAATTATCTCACTTGGAGTACAGTGAATGAACAGAAGGGAGATAATGTTGACAAGAGATTAGGGGATGTTAATGCAAGTTTCCTTAGCCGCGATCCAGAATGATAAGATAGAAAAACCAGAGGTGTTTTTCCCCCCTTCCCTCCCCACCTTTGCATTATGCTCATGTGTTAAAATGAGGTTCGATATTTCTTCTAGATTTCTCGTAGCCTGAGGCGAGGTTTTTTAAGAAAAAGGCCCATAGACTAATCAATGAATGTTTACCCTAAAAACTGAAGGAGAAGTTTATTTTTCACTTTATTTTTTAAACTATTTTCATACATCATAACCTTTTTTATTTTAAAAATATTCTGTAACATACCATCTTAGATGTGTAACAATATATTTTATTCATTTTCTTTAAACCATTTTACTATTTTACTTTTCATTTTCCATTTTTCTTTATATTTTTCTCTTGTTTCCATTTTTTTCCTTCTCTTTTTCCTTTTTTCCTTTTTTCATTTTTTCTTTTCATTTTCTTTTTAAATTCATAATATAGTAGAAAGTGTTACACATTTTAATTCATGTAACATGATATATATTATACTATGCAATTCATGTAATATAAAAATATTACACATAAAATAGCTTGTTACACAAGTAACAAGCTTTATGACGCACGTAACATAGACGCATATAACATAAACTTTTCAAATGTAACCTATATTATTACACAAATAACATATATTATTACATAATATCTTTGAAATTTTACTAAAAACATTGAAATATAGGGCATGTGACATTTTTTAATTCACGTAAGATAAAATATTAGCACATAACATAGAGTGTTACACAAATAACAGATACTGCTACACCCATAACATAGATTATTAATTTATTATAGACATAACATAGTTTTGCCACACATGTAACAGACTTTGTTACATACATAACGAACCTTATAACTCTCATGGCATTGGTTGTTACACACATAGTAGACGTTATTATACCCATGGAACAAATCGTTTAACATGTAGCACACTTGTTTAAAAAAAATAAATTTTACTACAAAATATTACATGCAGTGGTTCCCTCCTAATTGTGAGGAGATGTTTATTTTATTACATATGAGCGTGGTACTCATTGAAAAATTTTCAAGAAAAATCATACCGGTAAAATCTACTCAATTGTTTTTCACGGAGGAAGCACAAAAATTACAATCCAGCCTCTTACATGGTGTTTTTGCAGTAGCTACGGGTGCCCACGGTCAAGAGAACGATAACAGGTCGTGAGTTTTTCTCCAACAAAAAATTCAATTGGGAAAATAGTCCAGATATAGAACCAACCGTTTGTTTGTTTTTTTTTTTTTTTTTTTTAATGGAGCCAATCCCAATAATGAGGCAAAATAGGCTGAAAACATGTAGTAGTTAGGATGTCAGATTTCTCGCCCCAGTTCTTGAATCATCTCGTTCTTTATGGTGTCAATCTCATGACGTAGCAGGCTAGAGAGCAAATGTTTTTGTTTCGAAGTTTATTTATGTTGACCTTTCGTGCAAAAGTTTATAGACCTCTTAACAAAGTCAATTCTCCCTTGCCAATCCTATCCTGAATGATCTATGCATAGCATACCACTACTGGACTGGTAGATGAATTGTTGTCAGTTAGCGGCATCAAACTCCACAGTTTTCGGAGTGCAAAGTGCTGCAGATTTACAGGATCGCCAATTCAGAATTCAGTAGTTCTAATGCCTCAACGATTTCTGCATATTTAGCATGAGAATCATCCTGAGAGAAAAACAAATGTACCTGATTTCTCACTTCTATCCAACTACAGCCCCCACTTTTCTTCACTCCCTTATCATTCATCATTTTTCTTGTGTTCATCACATCAAGCCACCTACCAGACGACGCGTAAATATTCGACAGCAGGACATAACTTCCGGGCTTTTTCTCTGCCTCTTCTGAGAGCTTTTTGGTTATCCTCTCTGCTTGTTTCTCGTCCCCATATGTTTTACAGCCGCTTAGTAGAGCAGCCCATGCATTTACATCGGGTTCAATGGGTATGTTTGCTATGAACTTTTCTGCCTCAGAGATGCGTCCTGATCGAGACAACATGTCAACAACGGTTGTGTAGTGCCTCTCAGTTGGCTTAATGCCGTAAACCTTCTCCATTGAATTGAAGTAGAAGAGTCCTTTATCAACTAAACCACAATGCGAACAAGCAAATAAAACTGACAAAAGAATGAGGTCATTAGGTACAGTTTCTCTTGTCTGCTCCAGTTCTTTGAACAGTGCGAGTGCTTCCTTTGCAAATCCATTTTCTGCAAGCCCCTGAATCATTGCTGTCCAAGCAATCTCATTCTTCATCGGCATTCTACTGAAGACTGTTCTAGAACTTTCAATATTTCCTGTTTTTGCATACAAATCAACAAGGGCTGTGCCCATGAAGATGTCATTCTGGAAGCCAAGTTTTACAACTTTTGCATGGATATATTCCCCTTTCTCTAACGAGACTAAGCTTGCACAGGCTTTTAAAATACTCGAAAAGGTAGATTTATTAGGTACTGCTCCGGAAAGAATCATCTCGCTAAACACTGCAAATGCCCCGTCAAAATGTTCAGTTTCCATGTAGCCAGCAATCAGAGCGTTCCAGGAAATGTTGTTCTTTTATGGTATCTTGTTAAACAGCTCTTTAGCTTCTTCAAGTTGGCCATTCAAACTATAACCAGTGACCATAGAGTTCCAGCAAACAACATTCTTCTCCAAAATCGAGTCGAACAGGAGGCGTCCATCCTTAGTATTTCCACATTTACAGTAAAAATCGACAAGTGAGCTGCTTACAAAAATATCGCTCTCTATCCCAATCTTCAGAACATGCCCATGGATGTTCTTTCCTGTTTGCATACAGTTCAGGCTCCCCAATGCACTAATTACACTAGAGTAGCACGAAGTATTGGGTTGAAACCCGAACTGAACCATCTCCCCAAAAAGACTCACTGCCTCTTCAGCATGGCCACCCTGACTGTACCTTGCAATCATTGCACTCCAAGAAATCTCATTTCTTTCCGGCATCTCATCAAAGATTCGACGAGCTTCTTTCAAGTCTCCCATCTCCACATACATGTCTAGAATGGCAGTCCAAGAAATAACATCTCTTTTCTCCATCCGATTAAAGATTCTCTGAGCTAAGTCAATATTTCCTAACCTCAAATTGAAAGAAACTAATGAATTGGAAACGGATAAATTGTCCTCAAATCCAAGCTTAACAATCAACCCTAAAGCGCTCCTTCCCAATTCAAAATTGCCCAACTCACCGCAGGCTCTAATTACACAAGTAAAAGTAACATCATTAGGTACAATACCGGAAGCAAGCATCTTGACAAACACTCTGATTGCTTCATAACTCAACCCATTCTGCACAAGCCCACTAATGGTGGCTGTCCACAAGAACAGGTTCTGGAAAGGGTTCCTCTCGAAATACCACATTGCCTCTTCCACTCTTCCATACCTCAACAAACCCGAAACCATGGCAGTCCAAGTAACTTCGTTTCTTTCAGGCATTTCGCCAAACAAATGCTGTGCTCTGCTAATATTGCCCCATTGAAGATTATCATTAATTAAACAGTTGTGAGCAACCAAATTAAACCCATTGAACTCCTTCACCATCTGATCTATTTCTTGGGACTTCTTCAATTTCAGATACATGATGAGCAATTTTATAGCGATGTGCTTCTGCGATGAGAGGCCCAGTTTAAGCAAATGGGCGTGCAGGGCGTTCCCACGATTAATTAACCTTTGATTAGTAAAATTTTCTAACAAGGAAATGCTAGTTTTTATGCAGGATTTGAGACTTTTTCTTGAGTTGATAACGAGGAGGGAGTTTAAAATATTTTTCATGAATAAAGATGGTTTACGTTGGTGAAAGTCTTGGGAGGAAAACAAAAGCGGCCACATTACATGTCGACGTTTTCCAACTATTTATGGTTTTGGGGCCACCTTTTTCCATTTATATATATTTTTATAATATAATAATAATGCTAAATAGAAATCCGAAATGATTAAAAATGTTTAGCAGCTCTCGGGCATTCCGAGAATTGAACTGGGGACCCATCGCACTCAAACCGAGAATCATACCACCAGACCAAATGCCCTGACGGTATGCACAAATGTATCTCCTGTTTAAAACTTTTAAAACTTTGAAAGCAACAGCACGAACCATTCCACCAACCCTGTAACGGCCAGAAACTAAATTTGAGAATGCAATATATGGTCCATTCCTATTGAAGCGTTGCTCTAGTGAATATTTTGCCACAAGAAGCATATTTCAACAGCTTTCTTACCAATTATTTACCTTAATCAATCTTAAACAAGTGTATTTTATCGAGATCATCTTAACAAATTATCCATGAATAAGATCAGTTTACTGCTCGGAAATGTAGTTATATAACATAAATTGAGTATATATATATATATATATAATATAAACATGGCTCTAGTTTTTCCAGGAATGCGACAACACAGGCATTGCAGTATAGGATTTCTCTGTCACAAGAATCTTCAAACTTGCAATGCACTGCCAACAACTGTCTTCACCACCTTCTGCGTCTCCGTCCGTACCAATAGGCAAAGCCTGCAATGGATGCTGCCAGAATAACACCAGCAGTTGCATGCCATGCGTACATGGGTTTCTCCCCGACCAAACTTGTTCCACTCATATCAATAGGTTGTGATGGGGGAGGTTTTTGACTCTCAGACAAGGCAAAACCCAAGCCTTGCCTCTCAAGCTCTCTTAAGTCTTCAATTGCAGGTTGCAGCCTTGTCGCATGTGCTATAGCCTCGTATTGTTCTTTAGTTCCACCTTCAAGGAACGACCCCACCAGGTGACCATTGTGTATCCAGTAGGCTCCTAATGCCTTTCCCGTGAAATCCCCAAAATGGCAAACTTCCCCAATATTGTCCCCGTAGAACTGCCAAGACAATGTGAAGACTCTAGAGTAGAAGAATGGCAGGTAGTTGAATTCACCTGTCTTTTCAGGTTCCATAATTGCTGCAACTGCATGCCTTGCTGACTTTCGTGCACAGTCAACATGCTCCAGCCTTCGTGTTTCTCCAAAAATTTTTACTGGAAATGTGGCAACATCCCCAACAGCATAGACTGAGCTGTTACCTGATTGCATCTTGCCGTTCACCTTGATCCCCCCTTTCTCCAAGGTTAATTGACCTTCAAACAGACTTGTATTTGGACGAATACCAATCCCAACCACAACCATATCTGCTGGAAGCTTACTTCCGTCTCTGAGATTAACGGCCGTCACCTGTAATGGAAGTTTATCAATTCAGAGCAATTAGTTAGACAAAGTAAAATTGCAAAATGCTAAGAGTACGAAGTGAAGTCATGAAAAGCCAACATGATTTCTGACCTACCTTTATGATGCAGTGTAAAATAATATGGAAGGCAATTCTTTTAGAATTTTTTATGGCAGATCAGAGTGTTCCCCAAAGTTATACCGTTTTGAAGCATAAATGAGAAACTTTGTCGGTTTTCCTTTTTTTCCTTTTTAGATTTAGTAGCAGTAAAAACAAAGAAACTTTACCTTTCCCTCTGTGTTGAAATCAAATGATGTCAAGACAGTTCCTTTGATAAACTTCACTCCTTTGGACTTGTAAAACTCTTCATAGTAGCTGGCAATCTTGTGGGTGAATAAACGGGCCACTGCTTTGCAAAGGACACAGAAAATAAAAAATGAAGAAGATTAAAAAATGATAATATGAACATTGATGAACATTCTCCAGTGCCGAAAGGTAACACTCGCTGCAAGACAGGGTCAGTTGGACATTCTTTTGTAATTAATATTCTGACAAAAGATAAGAAGGGACATTGAAATACTAGTACTTAATTGGCAACAATGGGGTATTTCATATTTTAAATTAGCTTCCTTTCTCCACAAAACAAAGAAAAAGATGGATACAAATTCATTAGCGACATGTTTGGTAAGTAATACAGTACAATATATTTAACTTCATTTTTTTCCCTTAATAGTGCCTTATTCATCTGCTGAACATGCCATAAATGTCTATTTCTGTATTTCAATTACATTCAATTGCAAAGTAGACCTTGGAAGAAACTAAGGGTCCGTTTGGTATCGTTTATAATTGGATTGTGTTGTAATATATTTTGAAATTTGAATTTTTGTGACATGTGGCTTAATTTGATTGATTAAATTTTGTTGAAAAGTGAAAAGTAGTGATTTGATGTGGTGGAATTATAATACATTCCTGTTATAACACGAACCAAACGGACCCTAAAACTAGAAATGAGGGTAAAAAAAAAAAAAATGGTGGAAAGCAAATGATTACTTACTGCAATGTGCCTCTGGGAAAACCATAGTGACATTTAATTTATTTATTACCAAAGATGCAGCACATTCCATTCCTATATAGCCTCCACCAATGACAACAGCATTTCCACCGCTACAGGATTGCATAACACTTACAAGTCTATCTGCATCTGCCAAATCTCTTAAGTAGCACACATTAGCTGCATCAGATCCACTCACCCCAAATTCTTCCAGCTTTAAAGGCTATAAATAAGACATGCCAATCAATCAGAAAAGATAGAAAGAAATAAAGAAAGAAAGAAAGAAAGCTTGTTGATTCCTTCCCCAATTCGATAATCAATGCATAAGAACGTATCAAATATTTTTAATCATAAATCCAAACTCTCAGAATATATTGATCTCACGAATCTTAATCTTTTCATTTTATGGAAAATATATCAAAGTCAAAAGAACAATTGTTTTCTTGGCCGATAACAAAAGGTTGCCATAAAAACTTCTACACTAAAATTTGTGGAACACAATTCTCCATTTTCTCCTGTTGTTAAGAGAAGAATCAATTCCCTATGTTAGCCAATACATGAATATCTATCTTTGTTAGCAGAAAAAGATTAGTTTCAATACCCGAGCACCTGTTGCAACAATCAGAATCTTGTATCTTATGGTTTCTCCCATGGCAGTTAGTAGGGTGTTACGCCTAACATCAGCAGACTTAACTCGTGTTCCAAGAATCAGTTCAATGCCTGAAGTGTTTACAATTTGGAAAAAGTAATTAACAATAAAAGCAATATCTTTTCCAGTCAAAACAATCTCCACAGTAAATCAGAAAAGAGGAGTAAAAAAAAGGAGAGAGTCATATTTTGAAGCTTAGATCTGCCTTTTCTACTCACTCTGATAAATAGTTGTCATGAGGCTAACTGACGTATGGCAGTCATTAACAGTGAACTAATTAGAATATTATCGTGATACCTTAGCGAAGATTCCTAATTTTTTTCTCAACTACCTCAGGAGATAAGTTAGCCTCATATATAATAAGTACATGAGAGTATCACCTCTGATGGCTTGAAGTTCCAACTGAATAATGTCTTTAGCACAGTTTAAAAACAGAAATTATAAATTAACATATAATAGAGGTTCTGATTTATGCAGTCTCATCTACAATAGTAGATTCTAGAGAGTATCTATCCTCTTACTGTTTTCTGAAGAAGTGAATATATCATATAAAATAAGCAAATGTTCACTGTTCGTTAAGTTTTGCTAACAAATTGGTCAACAAGCCAAATCACATTTCCAATAACATTAAAAAAAAAAAAAAAAAGTTCAATTGATATGTTTCTACTTAATTGTTCCCTATCTCCAAATTCTCCTATAAACTTAATTTTGCATAATCACTTAAAAAGCTATAGTAAACAAACCCTAAGGGTCCGTCTGGCAACCATTTGTAGAAAAATTTGTTTATAGACGTTTTTAAAATTCAAATTTTTGTATAGGTTGAGCACCACATGTGGCCTGACCAGGTTGCACTACCTATACAAAAATTTGAATTTTGAATCCGTTATAAATGGTTGCCAAACGGCCAAAAATACACATCATTAAATTCAGCCAGTCCCTTAAAGTTCAAAATTTTATACAATATGGTTTATATTGAATTAGAGCAAAATTTTAATGCCCTGTTTGTAAAAATTCCACAAGTTTTAAGCCTTTTAGGATGAAATTATATACCCCAATCTACTTGTTGAAAGTCAGCTTAAAAGTGTTCAAAAAATTTCAACCACATGATGAATGTTTGGTTTGATGAAATTAGAACCCACAGGCAACCAGGAGAAGTAAAAGAATGTATAACTATAAGATAAAAATTTTTTGTGAGGTGCTTGCTTTACATATCACTTGAGCACAAAAATTCATGACATGCATGACATCTGATGATTCCTTCAGAAATATAAATCAGAAGCCAGAACAAAAGGTGGAATTACCATGTTCCTTGTACCATTTCGGGGTTAACTTTTCCTCGCTGGAACCCACACAACAGTGAAATGAAGGCAGGCGAGCAGGAGCTGCATCTAATAACAAATACAGAGGATTAAGTCACATAGAGTTTAGCTCTTCACTTCTCACACTGAGATTAACATTACTAAGAATGGTAATAAATTAATAAGTGCCTCAAAGAAATATAAAGAATTATAAGCAGTAGACAAACATGCTGAAAACATTTGACTCAAAATTCATTGTTACACAAAATCTGCACTTGTCTTTTCATTGTAAAATAGTGCTGGGAACAGCTCTACATTATAAGAAATGTAATGTAATGGCTTGAAAACAACAGAACGTGCCAATAGATATATAAAGGACACACCACAGCTAAAGTTTTAGCTACTGAAGCATTGAGATCATTACTCCAGTAGACATAAAAGGGATTCTTTTCAACCTAAATAAAAAACCGCTACATAATTGTTTGAAATTGCTCATTGGCATATCTATTCTTGGCTTTTTCTCTTGTTGCCATGCGATCATGTAATATTCATTGCGCCTTCAGTTTAAAGAAACATACACTGAAATATTAGAAGATGAAATTATTGTTTGGACATTGAAATATTTTTCTAGTGATAGCACCAACTACTCGTCCTACAAAAAACTTCTCTAGAGTAGTAAATTTTTAAAGAGGAGATCTGAACCTCCAACCTAACTAAAGGCTGATGATGTTGGGATTATTGAAGCATCAGAGATTCTGAAAACTGATAGAATATTATTCAAACTGCAAGGTACATTTCCTAAGAAGTATGTTATAATTCGTGGGGAGAATCTAAGACACCAATAGTTTTGAGGATATTTAGGGAAGAAATTACCTTCTGGAAGTAAATAACCTTTGCTCAGTGCAGGCCTTTCATAGGGTGCAACCTAGAGAGGTTTACGAAAATCTATATTATATCCGAGTAATAGAAAGTATACATCATTACGAATAGAGTATCTCTCTCATGACTTTGCAATGAACAGATCAGAATGTTTTGAACAGATAAACTCTGTAAGTTATGTTATAATATTGTTAACTATATCTATGGTCACTAGGAGGCTTAGGATGAATCAGCAAACATCACGAGTCAAGAGCAAATAGAATATGAAAAATGTCTATAGAGTCAAATGAGTCAACCTTTACTCAGCCATAAGGTAGAGCTCAAATTGGCCAACCTTCACTTGTTATTTATTGACTTTTGGGGTGACTATTTAATGGGTAGTCTATTCAAGCTCCAAAATTTCTTCTAAAAGTAGACGAATCATTTTTGTAAGATTCAAACAAACTTTTAACTCCAAATTGATGCATACAAGCTCTACTTACTCCAATTCACAATCCAACTGAAATTTGGGGAAGAAGGGAATAATGCCACGTGATTCTAAACCAAATGATAAATTCTAATATTTTGCAGTTAAGTTGCATCCAGTATCACATACCAAATACCAAACATGTAATAAAATTTCAACCCGAAACTTCCTAATTCCTAATTACATATGATGCAATTGAAGAAAATAACTTGCAAACGTTGCACAACTCGATTCATATGATTCAGAAAGATAAGAAAATATAAAATCAGAACACCTAAAACTAAAAACCTAGAACTGCTAAAATATAAAATCTTCACTGCTCTGCTTCTTGACACAAAATCAGCTCTTCTAAACTGAATTGAGTAACATAACATTCAAAGTCAAAACATACTACAGTAATCGCTTCCCAGATTACACCATACACAAGAAGGCAAGAAGACAACAACATGCAAACAATATAAATATATAAAATAATATGAGCAAATAAATGGAGTAAAAATTACTAAATAATAGAGAAACATACTGATTCTTCGGAGATGATGCAGAGTTCACCATGAGCAACGCCTCTCTTGACAAATTCATGCGCTGAATATCCAGCCGCCACCCCTCCGCCCAGAATCACATACACAAAGGCTCGCCCCATCTCTCTCTCTCTCTCTCTCCCTCTCCCTCTCCCTCTCTTTCCGTATTTTCTCCAAGGACAAGCAAGAATTTCTACATTTCTTCAGAGCAGAGACACCACAAGAAACTTGTCCGCTGAACAAAAGAAAAACACGTTGAAAATGAAAAGAAAAATGATAGATATCATCGCGTACACGAGATGTTACACAAATCAGTGAAATGTCCAAAATGACCTCAAATTAAAACGAAATTTACACGCCATACCATTCATTCCCGATTCTGAAAAGAATCTAGTGAAATTTACACGCCATACCCAGCCACCTTCGTTCGCGAGTACGTCGCTCCATCCACCGGCGGTCGGGCAAGCATCTCGGCGTTTAACTCATGTGTTGCTCCGGTATTCAACTAGTGGTGTTGCTCAAAATTTCAAGAAACAAAAATTGATTTTCGGGGAAGCAGCAAGTCCTCTCGTTTGCTAATGCTCTAGGTATATTTTTTAGCATCAAAATTTTAAGAAATAAAAATTCAAGCTTGGTAGGAATGACAGCAGCAAAGAGAAGAAAGATGCAAGACACTTCCATGGTCACCAGCCATCGGATCTTACTTGCCCTTTGCCGAATTTTGTCTGTAATTTGAGAGGATGTGGGTTGCTAGCAACTTCCTCAGCCGGATTTGTGTTTCTTGCAGCGTCCTCCGCCAGCAAAAACCCCCGACCGAAGGTCGGTTGCCGGCAATGTCGCCGGGAAATTTCAGTCGAGAGGAAAGGAGAAATTCTTAGTCCAGAAGGGTTTCTCGTGTACGATTTTTGAGGGTTTTTTTTTTTTTTTGGTGGGGGGGTGAGGGCGGGGGCGGGTGTGGTTAGAAAAATCTCGCGAGATATTGTCTCCGGTATTTTCTCGGACAATATCTCGCAGGACATGCCATGTGGACAAGAAAATTTGAAAATTTTTTTGTGTGGAATGAAAATTTCAGATCACCAATTCTCAATCCGTTGTCTAATGATGTGGATAATTGCGATGACTTCTAAAATAATATATTTACCATTTTGGCCTTAAATTTGGGCGATGATTCAAGAAAGTTTTCACAAACTAATGCCCCATAGAAGATCTTACCTATATTGAGTGATGTTTATTGATGTGTGTGTTTTACATACATTTATACTACCTTGTTCATTCACTTTTTGTTTGAGGATGAGCGAATGTCTATC